>JAOEHY010035032.1:35264-86919 GCA_025447955.1 Psilopsiagon aurifrons | reverse complement strand
GAGGTGTCCCTGCCCATGGCAGGGGGGCTGGAACTAGATGATCTTAAGGTCCTTTCCAACCCTAACTATTCTATGATACTATATAATAATATATGTAGGCATTCAAAGCAACCTTGACATGCTTAAGAGGTAGGCCTGTGCAAGCCTCATTATGTTCAGCAAGGCCAAATACAAGGCTGTGCATGTGGGTTGGGGCAATTCAGGTTGGATGGAAAAAGGATTGAGAGTAGCCCTGAGGAGAAGGGCTTAGGGGTGTTGGTTGATGAGAAGCTCGACATGATCTGGCAGTGTGCACTTGCAGCCCAGAAAGCCAGCCATGTCCTGGGCTGAATCAAAAGGAGCATGACCAGTAGGTCAAAGGAGATGATTCTCCCATTCTACTCTGCTCCTGTGAGACTCCACCTGCAGTACTGTGTGGAGCGCTGGGGCACCTGACACAATAAGAATGTGGAGCTGTTGGAGTGAGCCCAGAGGAGGCCATAAAGATAACCAGAGAGCTCGAACACTTCTCCTATGAAGACAGGCTGAATTGGGTTTCTGCATCCTAGAGAAGGCTCAGGGGAGACCTTAGAGCAGCCTTCCAGTATCTAAAAGGCACTTACATGAAAGCTGGAGAGTGACTTTTTACAAGGGCATGTAGAAATAAGACAAGGGGGAATGGCTTTAAACTGAAAGAGGATAGATTTGGATTAGATATTAGGAAGAAATTCCTTACTGTGAGGGTGATGAGACAGTGGCACAGGTTGCCCGGAGAAGCTGTGGTTGCCCCATCCCTGGCAGTGTTCAAGGCCAGGTTGGATGGGGCTTTGAGCAACCTGGTGTAGTAGAAGGTGTCCCTGTCCCCTGGCAAGCGGTTCCTTCCAACCCAAACTGTTCCGCCATTCTAGGATTATGCATAAGGTGCAGGCTTGGTCTAATCAGATTACCACAGAGCTATTTCATTATAAGTTCTTTGCTCCCTTTTTGAGACGTAGAGCACTATTACTGCCTAAACCCTTTGCCTGCACATCTAAATCCTATAGAGTACTTCTGAGCAGTCTAAAACCTGCAAGTTTTCTTCATCACTCCTAAGCAATTATTTCAGACAAATATACTTTAGCATGAAATTTAATAAAAAACTTCTTTGGTTCAAAATAATAGATAGGGTATTTGTTGGGGATGCTTACTAACAGGAGGAGGTGAAGGGATCCATGGATCCAGGCAGTGAGCTGTAATCAACTCCTGTATTTTGTAAATGTGCAACCCTCTTTTATCAAACTCATGTTTGTAGAGAAAGAAAAGACGTGGAAATTGTATTTAAATTAAAACTGGTTTGGGGGTTTTTATGGTATCTAGTCTTTTTAAGTTCTCAAACACCTGTCAAACAGTGCCAGAAGTAAAATTTTCACATAGTTTCTGTCCTAGACATTTCCTTCACTAGACCAATTTTACAAACAAATGAAATAAGGCTCATAAACTCTGGTCCTTCTTGCTGCTATGCAATTACTGAGCATTAAGCTCAAAGATAATTACAAGAGCAGTCCTTGCCCAGTTCTTCATGTCTCTTTCTACTTTTCTCTCACAAGGGACTTGACGGAATAATTGCCAAGCATGACAGTATATCAGATTGATACTCAGTCATCCTTTTTATGTTTCTTGGCATGCCGATTCAATGGGAAATGCTCTGGCAAGCAGCAGTGGCAGCACTCTGCATGCTGGGGGGGGCCCCCATAGACAGAGTTGGTCCCAGGACACTTCAAGAGTTAAAAGCACACAGTGATCTCTCCATACTATCACAGGCAGTTAATCTTATTTAAAGGAACACATTTTGCCTGTAGACATCATAGCCTCAGGGTGTGACTGGGAGAGGGGCATGCAAAATAGAACAGGAGTGGCCGGAGGGGTTTTGCTAGTGCAGAGCACTAGGGAAATGCCTGGGAGAGGGCTGTCTGCTTACTCCCCAGGCCGGCACACAGCCAGTATCCAGGTAGGGAAAAGGTTATTTTACTTTGTCCCCTCATACCTCACAGCTCCCCCTTACCCTTCCACAATGTAAGTGAAGCCATTCCACTAGGGGAATTGCAGGGGGAGCAGCTGTTAAAATGTCATGGGCTTCATTGAGAACAGGATTTCACCAGTATTTCTCAAAGAAGCCTAGTCTGCTACAGGGAACTTGTGTTAATTTCTGCTACTAATGTTTTAGACCACCCCACACCCTTCTCTGCAACCTTTCTTTCAATATAAAAGCCATGTACACTACGATGCCTGCAAAATTAACCAAAGAGTTACAGAGAGATTTCATTATCTGGGTGATTATGAAGTACTTGCTAATTACAGGAACTGCATTAAAGTGTTCCCAAAGAATATATCAGCATGAAGCAAGAGATCTATTCACAAGAACTACCATATTAGGCCGCTAGGCTTTTCTTTTTTCTGCTTGCTGAGCATACTCAAGCAATATGCATTTACTCTAAAATTATTTATCTGAATGCATTTGAATTTATTATTGTTGGCATACTTCTATCATGGGGAATTATGGTGCATAATTGTACCTCAAGCTGTGCTGCATGGTGGAAAGTGGTCGGACAAGATGCAGATTTTATTCCCCGAGTGAAGGATGCAAGTATTTTCATAGCAAAGCATTCATGTTTAAAGTTAAGTCTCCTTGAGTGTGGGTGTTTATAATTCCTTTAGAGCAAATATTTGTGTTTATAAAATTCATTTGCAAGATATTTTACAGGATGTGTGCAGAAAATAAAGGTCAAAGCCATAAAAGAGCACTGAAAAGAATAAAAGTAAAGTCTTTGAGGTATAGTGTGTGAGTGTTGGCATTCATGTGTTACAGGAATGGGCCATTTGGTAAAAAATAACTGTACCTGTGTGGCTGTAAACATACACACATTGTAGGTTGCTACTTCTATAGCCATTGAGTGTGTGTCTGTGCTCACATGCACGTGCGCATGAAGGAGAGGGAAAATGAGGGGGAGAGTGGGAGGGAGACAGGTACAGAGCCAGAATCCTTTTTTTTAATCTCCCATCAAGATGATTATAATGTCCTTAGAAATGAGAGGGCTCTACTAAAAATTTTCACTTCAAAGAGAAGTTCTCAGTGAAAGCTCATCCTCTCCTTCTCTCATTAGTAGGCAGATAAGTCTTTAACATAATTGATAATCTAGCATAGAAAAGTAGAGGATAGAACTTGCCTCTCAAGTAAGGCAAAACATTTCACAGCCATGTGACTGTCTGAAGTTAAAGAACAAAAAGAAACAGAAAGACTTTTAGAGGAACGTGAACACAGATGTGCAAGTACTAATGCAACTGACAGATGCTCCTGATTGCTTGTGGGTAACCTTTAGTAAGACTCCTCTGGTAGCTCCCTTTCTGCTGTCAGTGTCAGTGTCCTGTTTTCTCTAACAAACGTTTTTGGGTAGCATTTTTTTTTAAATCTGCTTTTTTTCCCCCAATAGACTGCCTGTGTGTGAGAGGGAAAATCTGTCTTACCTGCCTGTGTTTGCATGGCTCCATGTACTCCCCCATGACCCAAGTGCTCCTAGTCATCTGCTGAATATGCCTGTAGCTTTGGCACACTGTCCGCAGTTGCAGGCATGCAGTGAGGCAGATCTCATGGCTGCCTGCTGCATATCTGTGCAGTCTGCACGCTCAGTGTGTAGTGAGAAAGAGACACATCTGGGAAGTTGAAAAGAAACTCAAAAAACACTGAGCTTCCCAACCCAGCTTATAAAATCACAGCCAGAAGCTCTCACTCCTACAGTGCTTATTGGGCCATATTCCAAACTAAATGAATCCATGTTGAATAAATATTATCATGATTTTAATTATCCTGCTCATTCACAGCCAAATCATAACTTAAGACATTCACTTTGTTCAATATATCAGAAACTAGAGAACTTCCATAGCCTTTTGAATCATGGAATAGTTTGGGTAGGAAGACGCCTTTGAGGCTTATCTAGTCCAACCAGTCTGCAATAAGTAGGGACATCTTCAACTAGATAGGTTACTCAGAGCCCCATCCAACCAGACCTTGAATATTTCCAGAGACATCTACCATCTTCCTGGGCAACCTGCACCAGTGTTTCACCGCCTTCACTGTACAATTCTTTTTTCTTATATCTAGCCTAAATCTCCCCTCTTTTAGTTTAAACTCATTACCCCTTGTCCTATCACAACAGGCTCTGCTAAAAGTCTGCCCTCATCTTTCTTGTAGGCCCCCTTTAGGTACTGAAAGGCTTCCATAAGGTCTTCCCAGGGCCTTCTCTTGTCCAAAATGAACAAGCCCAACTCCCAACCTGTCCTCACATAGGAGGTGCTCCAGCCCGCAGAACATCTTCATGGCCCTCCTCTGAAGTTGTTCCAACAGCTCCAAGTCCCTCTTGTGTTGGTGGCCCCAGAGTTGAATGCAGTACTCTAAGCAGGTTTGGTTCAGGATACAGTCGGCTTTTTGGCCTGCTAGTTCACATTGCTATCTCATCCACCAGTACCCCAAGTTCTTCTTGGCAGGGCTGCTGTCAACCCTCTCAGCCCCCAGCCTGTATTGACACTGCGGGTTTCCCTGAAGTAGGTTCAGGACCCTGCATTTGTCCTTGTTGAACCTCACAGGGACACACTTATTGAGCATTTCTTGAGAATCTTATCCAAGAGATTTCACTGGTCAAGTTTTATTAATATCTCCAGTTGCACTTGCTCTTTTCATTCTAATATGCTGTGCAAATGGACTTTGTGGCAGCTTCCTTTCCAGCACTATTTTGCAGTGCTTGGATTTAATTAGCTGCATTTCCATGTTATTACACGGAGGTAAAAGCTACTAGTTGGTGACAACAAAAATAAAGACTAAAGGAAGTAACACCCCCCTCCCCCCTATTTTCTTCTCCTTCAAGGAAGACTCAGCTTGCAGAAAGGGGAGTTGCAGGTCCTTTACTGCCATAGCCAAAAGCACAAATCAGACACTGACATAATGAGCAATTCTGTACTCATGGGAAACTGTCATTCAGCTAATTTGCATTACAAAGGATTCAGAGTTATATAAATGGACAAATATGGGTTGAGAGATGCTAAGTCTAAGGCACTACTAATCTGTGTCAAGTATGAAATCAGCTGTCTAATATTGGATGCCAAGTTTCCCAGCATAAAGCAGTGTGAATATGGAAAGACACTTTCCTCAGTTTTTCAATGTCATCACTGCGGTTGCCAAAATATATACAAACTGTAGAAATTTTATGTGCCAGAACAAAAGAATGAGGAAGGACAGGCTGATTTACTGCCTGTAGTAAGCTAGCATATGTGTGGATTGTATTTTTATGAAATATAGCAAGAAAATGTGACATAATTTTTCCAAAGCCATATGTCTCGTAAACACAGTCACTCTTAACCTATACTGCTCTATCTTTTGCAGTACTTTTGTCAATATCATTGCAAAACCAAGTTGCATATTTACTAGCTTTATCTCTTTCCTATTTAGCTTCTGAAATGCTACCAGATCAAAATAATAGCATGTTACATCTGTTTTAGTCCAAATGAAATGCTATAAGAACTGGACAAAGCAAAAAAACCCCAATCCTGTGAATTGGACAGGCTGACTGCTGCATTTACTGCATTTACTTTTCAGTTTGAATCACTACACAAGCTTATGTTGCAAATCCATAAACAAGTAAAATTTAATTTCAGTTCATTATGGTATGAGAACTCCTCAGTTTGAGTGGTGTCAGGAGTCAGCTTGTCCATGGGAAAACTCTTGAGGATTCTACCATTTAAATCTAAGGCTCACTATTAGTAGTTATCTCAGCATGTTTACTGTATATTAATTTAGCTATTCTGATTTAGACTAGAAGAGGGAAAGGATACCTCTGTCCAGGCACCAGTCCTGTATTGTGATAAATTATGGGCATTTGATAGTTATTAAAATATACCTTAAAGACTAATGAAATAAAACTAAAATAAAAAAATATAAATAATCTTAATTCTTCTGAAGTCATAAAGGACTAACAGGAAGCTACACATAAATTTCATTTCAGGCAAAACTGAATGTTGGGGCTGGCAGAATCAAAAAGGATTATTTTGAGAAACGTACCATATCAAAGGTAGTTTTATTTGGAATGAATCCATTTTTGCAGGACTGCAATGTCTTATTGCACTTGTTACCATTTGGTAGGAAGTTTTTTTGGAAGAGAGCAACTAAACACAACTGCATTTTGTCTCTGCTGCTCATAGGGTAGTTGCTCTTACTAAGCTCCCTTATTCACTCTTCTAAATGTGACCTTCTCAGAGTTCAACTCATAATTGCTTTCACTGAATTTCCATGAAGCTGGGCAATGATCAAGACTTCATTTTCATGTAGCTCCAGGGGGAGTGTCTAAAACTGACATTGAAGTTAAGTACACTAGATTAAAAGAAACAGCCAAACCTAGTGAGTCCCGAGTCACATTGCCATAACATCAGAAAAACATTGAAAACAAGAAATCTTTCCTGAACTCTGAAGAGGTTTATGGCTCAATATTTATCATCACTAGGTGGAATTTTCATGCATAATGACAGGAAGCAGCCAGACTTTAGCATATTTCACCCATCCACATACAGAATTTGGATTCTATTAAACAAAACATGGCATAACATGTTTGTTCTGGACGAAGCCTGAGCAGTCGCTGTTATTTTCTGCTGTTGCTTTTGTGATCATTATGGCTCCTGCTTGCTCTGATGTCTGTATCTGTATCTGACACCAAACTCCCTTTTCTTTATGAGGCTGATCTGGCCTTCTCTGATGCAAATTTTGGATGCATGGTCCTGAGGCTTGTGTGATAAGGTTTAACCTTTCCACACTGAGTGAAACCTAATGCTAGATGGTTATCTAGCATTTATCCTGAGATATACCAAACCTTCTTACCCCCTGACCTTTTATCTCAAGGGAGACAGTATTGAGCAAAGGCCAGATCTACCCATATCAAAGTTCAAGGGGAGGAGGTGGAATGGCAACTTTCAGTCAGAACCTCCTCTGCTTGTCTTCTGCAGATGGACATTCTTGGACACTGATGCATGGATGTGCATGCTAAGCCTCAAAAAGCTCCTGTTCAGCTGCATGATTGAAATCATTTTCTTGTGTAACATAACCTCAAGGCCAGAGAAAAACTTGTGCAAAGAGAGCCATCTGTGCAGAGTGCAGCTTGAGTGTAAGGGTGCAAATCCCACTACCCACAGGAGCATGTTGGCTGGCTGAGGCTGAGCCTTTGTACTACTTATGGTAAGGCCACAAAGCTGAAAACATCTGCCTTTGGATTTGGTTCTTAATATGTTGCTGCTGACTGAAATGCTAAATTATTGCCATCTTCAGCTCTGTTCTGAAGATGCCACTGTAGCTGCATATTCTGCTTACACTCAGTTTCATCCTATTAAGGTAAATGTCAATGTATTCCGAAATTAATTTTTTGCACAACTTCCTAGCTGGTGGGACGGGAAGCATCAGGACATTTTTAGCCAAAAACTGGATGCTTGTAATCTGAAGGAAGCTGTTGTGGTGCCTCTTTCTAGGAAACAGTATACTGAAAGTGTGGATCTTTTTAGATAAAGCAATTTATTTTCTGAGAAATTAAGTTGAGAAGATGGTGCATTAAGAATCCATGTGGTATTCAGAACAGTACAGACAGGCCACCAGACAAACATCCTAGATGATGAACTGGATAATTGTTCTTCTAAGGACAGATTAGGTAACTATTTGGTTTCCTTCTTGAATATGCTGCACAATCTATTGACTGTCATTGAGTTCTTTCTTATTAATTTTTCAGAAAAGTAAGGCAGGATTGTGACTTACTGGGATGCAGCTTATCCTGAATGACAACAGTCAGAGTCTGAGAACCTCCATTAACTTGCACATAAACAAACCCCCGAAACTATGCATCATCCACTGCCTTCCATGCCTTATACCTGTCCATCTGCACTCAGAAGAGATGAAAGTCACCTGTTACTGATTTTGCTAATAATTCTTCTTAGCTCTTAAAGTGCCAAGAGCATTCCTCTCCCTTAGGAGTGACTTCTGGGAAGCTTTGGAAGGTTATTTAGTGGGTGGGAGTATTTTAGCCTAAATTCTATGTAGCCCAGATTCAAGCCTGCCCAGATTCTTCAGAAAACACAATCAGATGTGATTATTTTCACATTGAACCTGAGGTTTCCAGTATGGGTCTAGAAACAGAGGCCTTGGTCAAAGTCAGAGGTAGGTTTATTCAGCGAAGTGTAGTCATCAGTAGGATCTGTCAGTGAGTGACAAGGTGAGCCTTGCTGGCTCTCAGTAGGGTGAAAGACTGATGATTTAAACCCTTTGTTTCTTTCCTTCTTTTCTTTCACTATCTGAGAGGGTCAGATGTCAAAGAAAAAAAAAGGCTAAAAGCACTGTCATGCAGCATTGTGGCCTCTCAACTGTCCTGTTGAGCATGCATGAGTCTTACTCCATTATTAAGTGATAGATCTGTATCAGTATGCTAATGATTCCTGGCTCTGCATGTCCATGTCCATCTTCTCTGACCCTTGCCATACACCTAAATGAGTGACATGGTGCCTTACACAGGTGTAGTGTCTGCCTTGCAATCAGCAGCTGCCTGAGTACCCCCCCAGATAACGCATAAGTAACATTATAGGGTTGGTGGGACAAATGTCAATAGCTCCACTGAATTGCTGGTCCAGAGACACCAGCCATTTCTATCTAGGGTCTGGTTATTTTGAGGGCTTTTGCAGCTGCTGCTGGTGGAAGGAGTACAAGCCCTCGAGTCACTTCAGATGGGTCAACATGGTATACGAAGAGATCATTTTGTCTGCTCTTTGAATAAGACAAACACTGAGCAGCCATGGACTACTGGAGCTCAAAGCTGAGACCTATCATGGGATAACAGGCATCTGCCAGCCAAGAGCCCTGAACGTGAGTGTGCTTTGGCTGAACACACAGAAGAGATGTTGCCTCACTCACCAGAAGTCTTAGTCACTTTGGGAGGAGGCTGCTCTCCTGCTCATGACAAAAACCTTCTCTCTGATTCCCTGAAAAATTGAATCTGATTCAGCAGATAGCTGCCTCTGACTCAAGTCTTAGTACATTGAACTGGTGCATTGACACTTAGGTTTGGTTGATGATAAGGATCTGAGTGAAGGTTAAGGTCTTGCTTTTATAAAGTAGTCCCTGCACTGATTTCAGGGCTGATACTGAAAAGACACTTTCGTTTTGGGCATAACGGCACCGTAGCCTTAACTAAAGACATCAAACAAGTCAGGGAGTAGTTGAGAAACTACCTGCATTTTTAAAATTCTATTTGAATGTGCCCAAGTCCAGATCTGCTGTCCTGCTAAATGTGGCATGAATTTTAACATTCCTCTTGGCATTTGGGAGAGCAGAAGTCAAAAAGTAGTATATTAAATGCTTTTATGTAGGAAACTTAGTCACTTATTTGTGGTTCCAAATTAATTTATTCAACATCAAAGGAACTGCATATAAAAAAAGTCATGGAACCACCAATGGAAGTGTTTAACAGAAACAGAAAGGACTTGCAAGGAAACACACTGATGGGTCAACTGTCTATCACAGGATGATGGAGAAAGGCCTAATGTCACACAATAGCTATTTATATAATATAATCAGGTCTGGGGAGGGGGGGAAAGAGTGCAAAATGTTAAATATTTAAAACTTACATCTGTCCTAAAAGACATGCTGGAGAAAGTATGTCCCCAGATAAAGAATTTGGAGGTTTGGGTAGGTTTCACAGTACTGGCATTGTCTCATAATTCCTAACTAAAACCAATGGTACAGTTTTGACATAATCAAGCACTGTCATGTGTCCAAAGACTGAATGTAAAGCAGGTTTCTAATGTGAAGGAATGTTTGAGATTTCAAAGATCACTCAGGATAAAGAGGGGGGAAAAAAGAAATTCTGTGTGATGTCATAATAAAAGAGATTGCTTTAATCAAAATGGCATTTTTTTTCTGATGCTTTTTATCTTAAAAAGTTGTTCATGATGTATTAGTGAAAATCGTTGACAAAACAAAAATGTCAGCAAAAAAGACGTCCTTTAAAGAACCAAAGAGAGGTATTTTGACAATTTGAATTTTAAGTTATTCTGAGACATACTAAACCCAACCCTTTTCTAGGAACAGTTTCAGTTTTGATGTATGGAGCTTTATAACGAAAAGTACTTTTTCCTGGAAATGCTTGAATTAGTTTTTACCTTTCTTTTCTTTCATTGCAGTGCCTGGCTTATGACATTCTAACATAATAAGAATTCTCTTTAGATTACTAAAGCATTATCTGAATAATTTCCCATACGTGAATTTGGTTTATAATAGATTACAATCAAATTTGCTAATTATATTTTTCCATGTCTCTGTGTGTTTGATCAAAAATGCAATTTGACATAGTCTATTATGGGCTGTACCTCAGCACTAATGTTAATTGTTAATGGATACTTTCAACATCATCTGAACCAAGATATTTTTTATAACTAATAAAAGGAGCATTTTAGGCTACATGGAATTTCATGACATACTGAGAGATGAAGATATATTTACCATAAATTCAGCCACTATGAATGCAGAATTATCGACATTTCAAGGAAATAAATAAAAGGTTGCTGAAAAGTCTTCAGAGAAAAGCACAAATCATAAGAAGAAATTTGAAGACAGATTTTTTTGATGGCAGCAGATTCCCATCGTTTAGGATTTCAGAAGATTGCAAATTCTGTGTAGGGATGAGCAGACTTTTAGAAGTATCAGTTTCTCTGGTTAGGAACACTGACATCTTCTGAAATAGTGGCACATCTTGTTCAATGCTGTGCCCATATATGTAGCAATGTATGCCTGTGTAACATGGATGACTTATGACATGAGCAATGAAACGTGCTATTAGTGTTTATAAAATGTAAGCATAGGAAAAGCTTCTAAACAATGTAGATTAAAATGGTTCCACTTCTCAATGTTAATATGGCAGTTTTTCCATACAGAGTTGTGTCACACATAAGAATTCATTAGCAATGCAAGCTAAATGCTGAAGCATATTACTGCTGATGTCAATATTTGCTACTCAGAAAAATGCAAGTCTTATTGTGGAGGAGTGTTTAAGATGAAAAGGCTCAAGTCATCTGGCAAAACAGCCTCATTTGGGGTATTGCACTTTTCATATCTTGGAAATAAGTTTCATTTTCAGAAAAGGATGATCAGAAAGTGGCCTAACACATTTTCCTCATACTTTCATACAAAGGATTGATCTCGAGGAAACTGAATGCTTCTCACTTCAGTGATGTGAATATTCACAGCTCCATCCTGGTGTCAATGGCATGAAAACAGCACCTTTTGTCTCAGCTGCAACTCTCCTGCACTGGACCACGACTGCACAGTATTGTCAGTTGCTTTATGCCCGTGTCTGTTGACATTAGTTACAAATACTTCTTCCATCCCCGCACTGAAATGTAACCACTTCAGGGTTTCTATGGAACTATGGGTGTTAAGTTGTTCCCCTGCTATGCCACCCAATAACTACAGTATTCCTTTGTAAGAGGACAGAACAGAGGAAATACTGTAAACAAAGCACAAATGGTAAACTTCAGGTTATTAGTACTGCTATGTATTATCCTATAAAGCTTTCAGGCCCATGAACACTGGACATAGAAATCCAAGAAAATCAGAACCCTATTGCAGACAGCTTAGAGTCTTAAACTGTCTTACCATTGCAAAAATATAGGAGAAATACAACAACTATAACATTCAAAGTTATGCCAATCACCAACTTGGTGGTGATCTTTATAAATGAGTTTAAAGCAAAATGTGTTACAGGAGGGACAAGGTCATGACACATGTGATCTGTGCATTTAATTATCTTAGGAAAAAGTTCATAAAGGTCTTTCTAATGACATTTTTTCATTCTAGATTTTCAGTGCAGACACGCACATACTGTGCAAACAATTACTAGATACGGTCTGGTAGGAAGTAGCAGAAACACCTTCTGCAAGGGAATGGTGGTTTCTGTAAGAGGAAAAGCATTACAGGACATACCAAGCACAGAAATCTGCCGAGTAAATTAAAAAGCATGAGTTGATATTTCCTTTGAGATTAGGCACAGAATAGTCAGGACCTACCAGGCAACCCAAACACTGCATTTCTGTTTGCTTTTTCATCCAAAAGAAAGTATTTCCATTGAGTTTGTCTGGATTTCGAGAATCAGGCAATATGAATCACAATTCTGGGAAAGCCTGAAGAGATGTAGTGATTGCATGATGCTAGTCAAGGAATATAAAAACTACTGCAGACATGGACACACTCTCTAAACACAGCAGAAGCCTCTGAAAATGGAGACATTTTTCTGCCAGAGCAATTATGGTGTAATCAAAGTTTCATTATAAATGAAACTGCAATTCCCACATTGCACATATGAAACAATTAGTGACTTTAATTTGCTTTGCTATAAATGGAGGTTTGCTATAGCTGAGTTTAATGTGAAAATAGTCAGGTAATTCAGTTATAACATTACCTGAATGTTTTCAAATTGCCTGTACACAGGTATTTTCTAATAGAAGCCTCTTTTCTCTTTAAACCACCAAAAGCCTCCCCTCCTGGGGAAGCAACTTAGCCCCTTTCTCCCTAAGGATACACTGAATGTTCATACGGACCCCACTGCTCCTCAGCCAAGGTCTTTGAAGAAAATACTGTTTGACAGACCTGGAGGTAGATACAGTGAAAAAATCAGCCAGCTTTGCCACTCAGTTTGCCCTTTTGCAAAGCTAGGTAATAATTTGGCTTCTTAGTATGTGTCAGCTTCACCCTGCGCCTTGCTTGCAAACACTCCTACAGAGACAGCTCATACCTTGTCTCTGACTGAATGTAAATCAGTGAAGCTACAAGTTTGGGAGAGAAGGGGTGGAGGCTGGATGGATCTTGGCTGTGTCTCCCCTACATGACTGTAACTGAATAGCATGTGGGTTGTTTCAATTTTTAGATGTTATGCACCGATATTAATAATGTATTTCTCCATGTCCCCCTCCCCAACCAACTGAAGGCGGGAGTGAGTAATTGTGACTCATCTGATGTTTCTTAGGGATCAGATTTCTTGGGAATATTTCTATATTGGTGTTGGTCCCATGAGAGACTTTTTCTCATCTCTCTATCAAAGAGTCATAAACAAGCCCATTTGAGATGGACTACATCTGGCTGGATCACTTCTCCTACGAACACCAGCTGAGAGAGTTGGGGCTGTTCATCTTGCAGAAGAGATGGCTCTGGAGAGACCTCAGAGCAGCCTCCCTAAAGGGGGCTACCGGAAGTCCAGAGAGGAAACTTTTACAAGGACATATAGAGATAGGACAAGAGGTAGTGACTTTAAATTGAAAAAGGGTAGATTTAGATGAGATATAAGAAAGTTCTTTACTGTGAGGGTGGTGAGGCACTGGAACAAGTTGCCCAGAGAAGTTGTGGCTGCCCTATCCCTGGCCAGGTTGGATGGGGCTTTGAGCAACCTGGTGTAGTGGAAGGTGCCCCTGCCAAGGGGTTGGCAGGGGGGTTGGAACTAGATGATCTTTAAAGTCCCTTCCAACCCAAACAATTCTGTCAAGATTCTGTGACTCTGATCACTGTGATTCTATGATAGTTACTTACTGTACTGGAGTAGCTATAAAACTACAATTCTCATTGATTATTTTTTTTAAATAAACAGGGGAAAATGCTACAGTATAGGGAATGTGGAGGTACTGACCTAGAATTCACCATGAAGAAGAATCTAGAGGGAGATGTCAAGAAGTACTCCCCCAAAGTCCAGCTGACTAGGGACAGGGGTTAGCAAAAGCTGAGCGTGGTAGTCAGTGGGTTTTATTAGAGTAATTCAGTACAGTTCATGCCTAATGTCTCTGTAGTATGCATGGAAAAGGCTGCAACACCCTGGGAAGTGAGCATATGAAAACACCACCTCATCTGCAGACAAAAAAAATCCCCTAAAAAGTGAAGGACAATGAGATCTCATACCTAACTACTGTGACAATGAGCAGAATGTTTTTGGTAGGGGGGGATGGTTGCTATAATTCATTTCTCCACCTGCTAGTCAGAGCGAGCAGATTTCCACAGCATGAGAACTCAAGCATGCCTGCTGAGCCTGCTGAAGAAAATGAACAGCATCCCTACCTAGGTAGGACCTGTGTATACCTGCCTGTAAAGCTGCCCTTGGCAGCATTGGCAAATGTGGAGAAGTGTACATCGTAGCTATGTTTTTTTTAATTTTTTATTATTTTTTTTTTTACAAAATGCACACTTTTAAATAAACCTGCAGTAGAAAGCTGAGACTACCAAACCCATGCTAATTTTCAGTGTCATCCAAAACCAATTATGATTGCATTGAGGTATCAGTGATGGAAATGGAAACCAAGTCTTCTGTGATGTTTCTTTCTAGCTGTGATTAATGACTTAAAACCTGTCCTGTCAAATAAATAAGGCATCTGCTAACCCACCCCAAAACACCATGGGTTTGCTCAAATCTGTCCCAGCTTGGACCTTTGTCAAGGTCTGTCTGCTCAGGAGCTGCACAGTTCATAAACCCACATCCCTGCAAATGTTATGACATGGCCCTATCCTGGTGGATAGGAGCGGCAGTAAGTGTGAATGAAACTGTCATGCTAAGACCTTTATTTCCGTATCAATGCTTTTCAATCTACCATTCCCCATTTATCAAGGCATCTTGGAGGGCTTTTATTCCTTGCAGGCGTCCTTCTACCTCACAAGTTCTGCCTGTTGGCTGGGGCCACACACCCAGTAGCCCTTTGCTAGCAGCTGGAAAAATCCCAGTGATGGTGGACTATGCCACACAAGCACTGTGCTGAGCCAGGTGCCTTTGCCTGCCTGCAAGCTGCTGGTGAACAGGGGAGAGCTGCAGAGACATTGAGCACAGAGAGCTCATTCAGCCCAACGCTGACTCTGGCAGGCTGTGTGAAGATGCTGCTGGGAGGTTTCACTTTGTGAATGGATTCAAGGAATGAGAGAAGTAGCCAGGGAAAATGACTTCTTTACAAGGTTTCCATAAAACTCAATTTTGCCCTAATGCTTTTTGGCTCTCTATCTCCAAAAACCTTACAGATCAATAAAGATACAGTTTGAAATCTAACTGAGTGCTTGCAGTGATAATGATAGACCATCCTCTATCCTGTTTAGTTTTTTTTTTTTTTTCCCTAGATTGGACTTTTCTGGGAAAAACAGAGTTCTGGCACAAACAAAGCATCTCTGTCTATTCCAGTGAAATTTTGCTTGCTTTAGAACCAGATCTCCTGTTGTCAATATCAGTTTTATTTCATTTCATGGTTTTATGTATCATTTTATTTTCGTCCCTCCTCTAAACAATAATTCAGGAAATGAGATGCCTGAAATGATCAAACAGCAGAAGTCAAGTATGCAAAAATTAAAACCAGCTACCCACTTAGGCTTTTTAGCTAAACCAACTGATCCTGATCATGGAAATTTTCACAGTCTGAATTCTGCTCAGGTCAGCAGCAAGCAAAGCTTATTATTTTCTGGTGATTGTTTTGTGGCCTATAGAATATAGATGGATGTTTTCTTCCTGTGGATCTCCAGCTCTCTGTAGGCTAGAAATGGTAACTATGTGTGGTTCCACAGAAGGGAATTTCAGCTCACATATGAAATATGGAACAATAGCTTCCAGGCCTGGAAGGATTTCAGACTATCAGACCTTCAAGTTGCTTCTGATATTTGTGTATGAACAAAAACTGTTGTTGTAAGCCATTTTTAAGAAGTTGAACTGCTGGAAAGCAGCTAAATCTTCATTCTCATTCAGCCAGCACAGGCTGTGAAAGGCTGGCATAGTCAGTCAAATCAAGAGAAGGAAGGGTTGGAGTGCTCTGGCTGAGGCCCAGCTCAGTGGCCCTGCCTGTGCCATATTTCTGGACAGCACTCTTCAGAAGTATCTTATTTCTTCATCTGTCACAGCTGAGGAAATGCCCCTACACTTTTCATTCCTCCTTCCTACAATACGTGGGTATTATGCTAATTCAGGGAATGCTGTAACTTTCCTAGAGTCCCATCATGTTTAAGTTTGTCCCTAAATAAAAACAAGTTTGAGTATCACAAGCCTGTCAACACTGTGAAAGGCCCCTCAAAATACCTCTCAAATGAGAGAGCAGAAACTGAGTGGATGCGATGCTAGCTTTGAGCAAGCTTACAAAGTGCTAAACATGTTTTTCTTTCTTCACAACAGCTTTATTTATGTTAGTCTTTTATTGCTAGGCATTGTATCACCAGATTTAACTTTTGGTATGTGAACGTGGTGGTTTTATGTTTGGGCTGTTACTATGTCGCTCACTTCCCTATTCCTTGCAGTGATACAGAGAACAAGGAGCAAACACAGATGAAGAACTGCAGGAAAACCTGGCCAGCAAGCAGTCCACATGGTCTTGAAATGCATATGGTCAGGAGCAGGGGTCAAAGAGGACCACAGTGGCAAACACAAAGGGGAGTTGAGGGACGAGTGCTCCTGCTGAGTGATGCAAGATGAAGAATACATAAGAGACAGCATAAAGGGGTTACATGGTAGATGCTGACAAGGCTGGTAACTAGAGAAGCAACTAACAAAATGTGAAGAACTGCCCTAAGGCACAGCTGAGATGAAAGCCATATGGCAACTCAACTAGTCTAATTTCTGGAGATGGATTAAGGACTGGAAGTGTATAATGCTCGTTTTTCTCCCTTCAGTATTCATTCTTACTCTTTGAGCTGTTCCAATGGCAGTCTGTGAAGCAAGCTGTGTCAAGATACTAGAAATTGTCTGCAGCACATGGTTTTGTTCCATGCTAGAGATGTAGGCACCTTTGAAAGCACATCAGAGCTGATACTGAAACCCAAGACTTCACATTTAACATTCTTCTTAGGCAAGGGAAGAAGAAAATTTAAGCTTTTAAGACTGTAGTTGACCAACCCAGCAGTATAATTTACTTTTTCCTGTATACCCTGGGCTGATTTACCACCAGTTACCTGTTGCATTGCACTTGTAGACATTGAAAGGCAAGGCCAATTCTTGGGATGCTGTGTTCATAAAAGGCACAGCAGAACTAGAATTCTGATCCATGCTTAGTACCCTCTGCATATTACGTTAAATTAAGTTTATGCTGCTCCTTCAAGAAGATCTGTGACCAAAAAATTCTCCATATTCTTCTATGGGGCTGCCTCCCTGTGATTCAAATGTTACTGCATCATTTGCAGCTCTCCAGAATTTGGCAGCTAGGGTATCTGTGCATTTCCTTCTTGACTGCCCTAATAAAAAACTTATTTTATCATTGGGTGACTATATGACGGTTCAATGGAAACTGCTAAAGGCCATTAAAGCATAAAGTACCTGTAGGACTTGTTTAAAGTGCTTGGTACATCTGGCAGGCCACCAAGTTGATGAAAGCCTTTGGTGTTTCATGACAGTCACAATAAAACACTGCTGAGGGTGTTGGCTTGGCTCAAATTCTTTTTTTCCTACTCAGTTTTTATGCTTTTTGATTACAATTAAATGAACATAAAGTTTAGCACTTATATCAGGTTTCATTATGAAGCCATGATTTTGGCACCATAAAGAAGTGGAGCACTTTTTCTTCGGAAAATCTCTCTGACTTTAGATCTTTGTCTGCTGGGGTAAAAACAGTTATATCGTGTTTCCCTTTTGTTCCTCTTTAAGACTTTTGGTCTCTTGTGCTAGATATAAGCACTGCAGTCACCGACTCTCATTTCTGATGTCTATGGTAAAAATGTTTGCAAAAAAAAAAAAGTCCTTTAAGGCCACAGAGCCCAAAGGATTTCAGGTGAGAAGAATTCTTACTAAATATGGATATCCTGGAGAGGGCAGGAGGACTGTACATGGTGCAAGGATAGTATCCTAGCTCATTCCCCTCGCAGTAACACACCTGCCTCAACAAACAACTCCTACAGTACTTTAAAACTTCCAGGTTTCTTTAAAAACGATTCTAGATTTTTCTGCTTAATAGAAATGTGCTTAACTTCAGTATGCAGTTTGTCCAGCTGAAAAGAGGCCAACACCTACATAAAATAAACAGCAAAAAAGGTCAGAAGGCCACAGCTCTGGTGCTAGGACCCATGACATACATTAACGGGGGCAGCCACCACCACAAGCAGTATGCAGGGTGCCAGGTCTGGAAGGATGGAAGGAGAATAGTGTTTGAGCCAGCAGTCTAGAAATCTTATGGAGGAGGAGGAGGCAATACAAATGCTTTTGTGAAAGAGAAGATAGTGCTGAGCCCTCAGGAGAAATATCTGAAGCTGAGAGATCAAAGCTGTGGCTGAATAGATCAAAGATCTCAAAAATAAATGTACGTGCTGTGCATGCTGCCTGGTTTGCCTGAGTGAAAGCCATTTTTCAACAGTAGTTTCCTTGAATATCAGATTAAGCGAAAAAACACGTGGTGCTCAAAATAGAGTCCTGGTTGATGCCACCAGTACAAATTGGACACTGACCATTGTCTACTTTTCTATATATAAGCACCAGAATATACCTATTTTACTAGAATAAAGCTGTAAGATGCAGGAGAGGATTAATGAGAGATTCTTTCCCAGCAGCTACAGACTGAGGGACAGGCTGCTGGGTGAAGGGGACGGGGGGAGTATTCAGTTCAGGGGGGTCTGGCTGAGGCATGTTGAGAGCTCCATACTTTCCAAAAATCCCTTCAGTGTGCCTCTAGCTGGGCACTCTGAGTCACTGGTCAGTTTTTAGAGGCTGGGCTGAATTGCTCCTTGATGAAATCCATTAGCCCTAGACAGAGGAGCAGAGTGGAAAATTCCCTCTCTCCTTGCTTCAGTGACAATTAGTTAATACAAAGTGAGATACTGGCTCTTCAGCCCACTGTTTCAGGCAATCAAAATGATGTCTTTTGTACTGCTTGGATCTTGATCTTGTAGCTTCCCAAGGGAATACTGTGATTTATGACGCCGGACGGGGTTGTACCTCTTCCCTGCGGTTTTGACCAGAATTGTCACCATGGGCCCAAGGAATATTTCTCTAAAAATGTTACTGTGACTTCTTCAACTAAAGACAAAGCAGAAAGGCAGAAAAAGAACAAGTCAAGACAAGGGAAAGGACAAGGGAAAGGACAAAGGAAAGGACAAAGGAAAGGACAAAAGAAAGGACGAGGTGAAGGATAGAACAAGAACAGAATAGTTTAAGGCAGGACAAGGACAAGGACAAGGCAAAGGATAAGAAAGGCAAAGGATAGGAAAGGCAAGGCAAAGGCAAGGTAAGGTAAGGCAAGGCAAGGAGGTTTTGAATGAATGACATGACACTAAGAGAATTGTTCCCTTAAGAAATTACAACTCTGAGTGCAGCCAATTACACTGTTTACAAACAGTTAATGAGGACTAGAAGTGCAAAGTGGGGAAGTACATGTTACTTGAACAAAGGTCACAACCTACAAGCACCTTGACATGGGGCTTTGGTGAAGAGCATGGGTCAGGAGACCACTGGGATTCTCTGGGGAATAGCCATAGTGGTAAGTGTAAGTTCAAAGTTTTAACTTTAGGTGCAACAAGGAGAAATGTGGCTGGGGTAGCATATACAATGTAGGTGCTCTTATTTTAAAAGGATCTTCAAGAAAGGGATGAAAAGGACAGGGAAGAGTGACAGAATATTTTCAAGGAGTAGTGAAAATGGCTTCCACTGAAAAATGTGAAATGCTCAGTCTATTTGCCTAACATAGAGGTGCTTCAGAAGTAATTGATTTACATTAGACTGGTATCCCCAGACCTAATTTGTACAACAGAACTGACCAATCTCATAGAGAAAGGCTGAACGGGAAGCTATGGTTAGAACCTGAAACCAGATCAGTATTACAATTAAGGCAATTTCTTGAAACCGAAGTTTATTAACCTGGAACATCGTATGAGAGGAGGTGATGATGTCTCTTTTATATTCCAGACCTTGCTGGAAAATATAGCTTAATTAAAA
Source organism: Psilopsiagon aurifrons (assembly GCA_025447955.1). Classification (NCBI taxonomy): domain Eukaryota; kingdom Metazoa; phylum Chordata; class Aves; order Psittaciformes; family Psittacidae; genus Psilopsiagon; species Psilopsiagon aurifrons. The sequence continues at coordinate 66,982 of JAOEHY010035032.1, read as the reverse complement.
GATATTTTACAGTTAAGTTAAACACATGATATTGGATTCACTGGACTTGATGAAATTTGACTCAACTGGATTTAATAAAAAGGAGGTTAGACAAGGTAGGTGTCCTTTCATGATCTCTTTCAGCCCTATTTTTCTGTAATGAAATATTCCTTTTGGTTTTAAAATCTAGATGTTTCTACAAAAATATCTGAGCAAACTTGTCTGTGTCTGCTTGCTTTACATTTATCTCTATCACATTTTATTAGGAACTGCTGGTTTCCTTTAAGCTGTTGAACTTCAGAATGAAGCTTCAGTGCTTCTCTGCCTACATGTCCTGTCACATAACACAGTGTTGCACTAATCATCAGATGGGCTTTTTTCCAAAGTACCACTGTCTAAATTGTTGAAAGGAGAGCAACATAAGAAAACATTTTTTAATTGACGTGTCCCTTGTCTTTTTACTCAGAGATTATTCACACGTAAAATGAGAGCTAGCCCTGTCACTCTCCCAAGGGAAACATGTTCCCTTTCAGCACTTCTTTCCCTGAGCCATCCTCTTTATCTTTTGTATGGTTATTTGTGTTCAGCTGCTCTGCCTGTGCATCTCTCTCACTCGCCTGCTCTCTCTCTCTGCTGTTGCTGAACTGCAGCTCCCACTGGAATTTGCACAATCGAAACCAGCTCTCATCTCTAACAGCAGTGAATCACACCACCTGAAGAAGAAGAATAGCAAATTGAGCACAGCAGCCTCTCTGCTTATGTAGCATGAGGAACCAGTAGCACTCACAGGATGGAAGGACCTGGATTTATGTGAGACCCTGAGATCTGCTGCCTGTGATCTGAAAGCTGTCACAGGATTTTGTAGGAGTGCGTGCGTTTAAGAGATGTTTTTAAGAAGCTAACAGTGTGCTGCATCTGAAAGCTGGAAAAGGCTGCTTCTTGCTGCTGCTGCCGCTGCTGCAGTAGCTGGTGTAAAGGACAGCTGCCTGCTCCGTGCCAGTGAGTCTCCCGTCCTGTTCTGTCTTCATTAACTGAAAGGGTACAGAAGAAAGCAGATGCACTAAGAAAGTGCAACACTGGATTTATCACTGTGTACTGTTCACTGTGGAGAATGGTCAACAAAGACATGAATGGATTTCCAGTCAAGAAGTGCTCAGCCTTTCAGTTTTTTAAAAAGAGGGTAAGATTTTCCTTTAATTCTTTCTTTTCACTTTCTTTTTTGTTGTTGCTATATTTGTTAGTGTGCTAGAGCAGAGAGAAAGTCACTGAAGAAGCAAGGTTTTTTAATACCAGTCTCTTACTGTAACGAGCCCATGGCATGGGCAGTTTACCGAACACCAAGGGCAATAGCACCGTAGGGGAAGGGAGGCTGGGAGGGGGGACACGGATGGGGGTATGAAAAGGCATTACGTCAGCAGTCTTTGCTGTGGAATGTATATCTCAGTTGCAGCTGGCTACAGGGCTTGACGCAATACATCCAGCTATTCAAACTGAGATAATACTCTCCAAAACAGAGTGCAGGGCTGTTTGCAGCTTGTCTCTGACTCCATCCTCCACATCCACCTAGGGGTATGACTCCTTCTACACCTTTTATTCACTTGCCTGAAGTGCAGCATTACCCACTTCCATTCATCATCTCCCAGAGGGGGAAAAAAAAAAGAGAACAAAGAGGTGTTTGTGAGCTCAGCAAAATATTTCACAGCTTGTAATTTGCCTGTAATTACAATTAATGCAGGAGAAAAGAATAAGACTGAGGTACACCTGGATTTGGTTTTATTTTATGTTCTTAAATTTAGGCAGATATATAAGGGTTTAGAAAAGATCTGCTACATTCGATTTCCTTATGGAAGTGTAAGTGTAATGCTCTACCTCATCACTTTAGTTAAATACTTTCTGTTTCTTTGCCTCTTTCTTAGTGATGATGCTGTGGGTTCTTTATTTAACTTGAGAAACAAAGTCATTTCCATGTGGTAGCTGGACAGGTATTCTGAGTATATCTGGGTAGACCCAGACAGGAGAAGCAAAGCACCAGAAAAAGGTTGGTAATAGGGACTCCCCTATGAAAAGGATTTCCTGAATGATTAAAACGACAACCCTCTCTTTAAACAGACTGGAGTATGAGCAGATAAGCTGCTCCATTCACTCGTTAGTTCATTCATTCATTCATCCCCATTCATTCTCTCCCTTCATTATAACAAGAATATGGTCAGTCCACTTAACCCTTCAGGAAAGAAAGTGAAGCCTACACCAGCTACTAATTTGAAAGCCAAGGTCAACCTTGTTTGGACACCGAGATGCCAGATTTAAAGGCAGACCTGGAAAATACTATCAGGGTCACTCAGATGAAGAAAAATGCAGTGTTTGTTGACATTTGCTGTTTTCAAGGTGGTTTGTGGAAGCCTCAGATAGATAGCACAAACACCACATAAAGTCAGCCCATAAAAATGGTTCTTATCCAAAGCTGCTTCTCATGGGGTCATGGAATCATAGAATAGTTAGGGTTGGAAAGGACCTTAAGATCATCTAGTTCCAACCTCTCTGCCATGGGAAGGGATGTCATTTATATATATTACTCTTGGCACATATAATTTTGATATTCAGCTCATCAGAAAGTTTTATCTGTTTTTCAAAATGGCTCTAATGTTTTTGTATAAATGTATTATTAAAGAAGAAATGAGAGCTTGCAGTTCCTGTATGAGGTCAATTATTGGCAATTGTCTTTTACCTCTGTTCTTGGCTAGGACAAGTTATCACTGGAAGGCTCTACATCATTTTGTTCTAGAAAAAAAAAGGGTTGTGGGTTTTGGTTTGGATTTTTTTTTTTTTTTTTTTTTTTTAGAGCTATACTGATAACCAGTGACTTTGTCATAGGAATAGATTGTTAATTACAGTCATATTTGAAGAAACTGGCATAGTAATATAGGCCTGGACAGTGGATCAGGACAGATAGCCATCTTCAGTTTCTAAGGAGTATCATTTTACTAGATGTTCAATTTTGCTATTGTGATAAAGATAGATGAAATCAGTAAAACCAGTTTAGAGGCATAAAAGAAATTCTCTCTATATACATTTCTGTCAATAGATATATGTACTCATTGACATTTCTCTTACCCCATTATCTTCTTCACAGAAAATCCTCTGTCTTCACTCATTAACCACATTCTTCCTATGTCAGTGCTTGAAACTTGTACAGACAAGAAAAACTACATGTTCATAGTGTGTTGCTGGCTCCCAGGAATATACCTTGCATTTGCTGGACTGGTGACTTGCTGCATTTAACTGATATGGGGATGGGAGAAGAGGGCTAAGGGGAGTTGATTTGGTTTCCCACCAAGGCTCCAGATGCTCTGAACAATCATCAAAATCCTGTGCATAGAGAAGCATAGCTGCTAGGGTTCTTGATATGAGTCTAGCATGTGATGTTGCTGTTTGACGACACCACCCCAGCACCAGCAAACCATAACCAACACCAGCAACATGCTGAATGCATTCTACATTCATAGCGAGAGTCAGGTCTTGCCCTGCAAAGCCTAGCAGACCTGACTGCAGGGTGGAGTATTGCTATCTCCACATTACTGACAGGCGACTAAAACCCGGAGAAGGAGATTTAGTATCTGGGTACTGCTTAGGCATCTCAGAGATCACCAGCAAGGTCTATGATGAAACAAGTGATTGGACTCTGATCTCTAGTTTAAAATTGCTGTGGCTGTCTCCTCAAAAAGCTCACATTTCTAGCACGGATGTTTTTCAAGCCCAATTCCAAAAACTCCATATCAATCTAAATTTGAACACCCCATATTTAGGAAAACGCTACTATTTTTTCAACTCGGTTAGAGTTTTTTGGAAGAGAGTACCAGATGTATCTTCATTGTTTTCATTTTCCATTGAGCCTTATGTTTTCATCAAATTGCAGTCCTCTTTGTTGCTCTGGCCAAGAGTGCAGAAATGACTGGTAGAGCTCTGTGTGTTTTTAGGTTAGGATGAAAGTGCATTCAATTGGTTTTCAGTTTGAGAACCTGAATTTTTTAAAGCCTGGCTTATTTTCTGATGACAAAGCAGTGACCCTCTGGGATGCTGCCTGCTGTGTCAGATGATTCAGGGTATGGGCTAATTATGATCAGAGGTCAGAGAATAGGAAGCAAAGGCTGAAATTCAAAGGCAGCACACTTAATTGAAATAAAAGGGAAAATAGAAACTATTGGTTTTTCAGAATACTCTGTAGCATTCTCTGCCAGCAGGGTTGGAACCAACAGATAGGGACATCATCCACTTAAAATCTGTGGAGTTTGAAAGAAAACCAAATGATGCATAATACCTGTCTTTTTTTCATTGCAAGAGGTGTAGAAACTAATTATGCTTAGCATCAGGATGGTATTTAAATAATTAAATATTGGTTTTTAATTAATAATGACATAAATCCAGAATAAGAAGTGGAGAGAAGAAGATGTGACATATATAGGCAAAAGTAGAGAATCTGAAGTTACTACAATGAAGATAAATTATAAACACCATTGTTCATATAATCTTAGGTCATGGAATAAAATGATGACTTTCTGTCAAGGCTGTGATGTTAAAAGAGCAATTATTGTCTCACAGCACATAGTTACCTTCACTTTTGTTACCGTCCCTTTGCCTGTGTACTGATGCTGCATACTGGATACCAATATAAATAGCCCATTGACTTGGTTTGGTTACTAAAGGCTGGGAAATGTCATTTTTTTCATATGCTAGCAGCATTTTGACTTTCCTAAAGTTCAGTTAAAAAGGTTTTGCTAATTAGCAGAAGTCAATTAACCCCTCTGTTAAGTGGCAGAAGTCAATTAACCCTCTGTGAGCCCTCTGGGGGCTCATAGTTCTTATCCTTCAGAGCTGTGCAGAATTACCCACAGAACTGGGCTATACTGATTCAAAAGTTCACTGAATGTGGTAAATCTGCAAATATTTAATTGCTGTTCGACCAATAGGATATCCCAGGGCAGAGGGACCTTTCATTGCTGCCTACTGCCATCCCTGCCAGATGGTTTGGGGAAGTGGAGGTTTATGGTGTTTGCACTGCCTTCTGCTGCTGCATTTGCTTTCCTTATAAGCCTTTTGGATAACATTTTGCAATGTATGACCTCCCTCATCTTGAAATAACATACCATGTTGCATAACGCAATGCAACCAACATGCTTAAAGCAGGACAAATGCTGAACTGCCTGTGCCACTTAAACACTGTCTGATGACAGGTTAACCCCTGTGAATACAGAAATTCAGTATCCACTGAGGTCTGGCCAAGACCAAATACAAATTTATTCAGAATGTGAAGAAGATAAATGGCTGATAAATGGGAAAATAAATAGCTGTCTTCCATAAAAGGTAAAAGAAAAAAGAAACAAGGCATGTCTCAGAGAGGAAGTTTATTGCAGGGATTGAGGATTTGCTAGTCTGAAACCTGATGAGGGAAAGAATATCCATAATCCCTTTTCACTGATAAAATTTAATTAATTAGCAATTTAGGTCAAGCTAAAGTGAACACGCTAGAAAAGAGAAAATCCCTATCTTTGTTTCTATGCAGTTTTGCAAAATATGTAGTTTGTGGAAACCATGACCTTTTCCATTCTAGGTTGATATTTTCTGTCACTACACACCAGTAGCTTTCTGTACGTACCAGGTGAACAGGCTAACTTGAAGATGACAGCTCTGCCTGCTTTAGAACTCAAGACAATGAGCATCTGACGGGTCTGAATTACCTGATTATCATTTTTAGGCTTATAATAATTTAGTGATGCAGATAGCCCTTGAAATCTATACTTCCAGCTGACCTATAGATTATGTTACCTCTGGCAGATTGTGCTGCAGCAGGGAGAGCAGTGTGCACTCTGGTCTGACACTTCTGCAAGTTTAGAAATCCATTTCATGACTGGAATTACCTTTTCTTAGGGTTATTGGGAGGTTACCTAGAAGTAAATAGATGGGAGACAAAAGCTGACTGTACCTTATAAAGATGCCAGTTTCATATGGGATTACTGCTCCTTTTCTTAGATGCTTGGTCCAGCATCATAAAAGTACATCTATTTTTAAGTTGGGATCCTGAGGCGGATCTGCAAGTAAGATAGAGTTTTGCTGCAGCAAAGACTTCTTTCCCATCCCACTTTTATGTGGAGAGGTGCTGAGCATCGATGGCTTTTCTTGGCATCAGCCAAGGCTGTAAGCACTCAATCTGGCCCTTTCCAAAAAGTAAGTTAACTTCTTTTAGTCTCTTCTTTTAAGATAGACTTGCCATTCTCCAGCCACCCTAGCAGACAAAGGCAGCTGTCACGTTTGCTGGCCCGGAGATCTCTTTGGGGTTACCAAAGCATATGTATATTCCTCTTTTGCTGTTCTTTCTCATGGAGTCCAATTCACACTTCTAACCTCCATCCCACTCCCCTCCTCCCACTCTGGTTCTCTTTTGCTGAGCAGGTCTCCCGTGTGTCACTGGCAAATTCTATGAGCACAAGCCTCAGTTCTGTATCCAACCCAGTTCCAGTACTGACCTTCCTCTTGTCAATACAGTTTCAGCTATTTTCTTTCTCATGATTATTTTTGCATTTTAACTAATTAATTCTCTTGTGTTATTACTGTCCTACTGAGTTACCAGAGACCATATGAATTGGATTATGTACATTTGCCTCATCAAAGGAAAACATTGGGCAAGTCTGGCATCCTGGTAATGTGTTTTGCATGTTATCTCATTTTCTATTCAGCTCTCTAAAATTTGCTCTCTCTTCAGATGTGGCAAGTTTAGTTTCTGTACACATCTTCCCAGAAAGCTTTTTCTCCCATGCTGAACATTGTTCTCCTCCTGGAGAACAGAGACCACAGAATTAATTTTAAGATTTACTTTTTATCTCAGCACAATCTTTCTGAGAAGCATTTTTATTTTTCCCTCTCTTTTTTGATTTCAGAATCTGGTTGGTTTTACCAGACCCACTCACAGCTGTTCTACCACTTTCATATCCTGATTATCCACCATCACTAATGTAATAGCAGTGGGAGGAAGGTTCGTTTGAGAGCCTGCTCTAGCTCACTCCTTTCAAGGTCAGATTAGATATTGCTTGAGCCTGAATAGGGCTTCAGTCTAGTGCTTCATTACATGCGTTCAGAGTTGAAGATGACTTCTGTTTGGGGAGGGGCCAGCCATGAGATCTCTGAGTCTTCTGCCAAGTGCATATTAACACTGTTTCAAAGGCCGTGAAGTCTGGAGTTAAATTCTTAGCGTAAGCCTACCCTGAGCACAATGTCATCATTGCTATCATAACTCAGCTCAGCAGCCTCACTATCATTTACCCTCAGTCTGAACATCCAAGTTGTCAGAAAGACATTGTGATGCAAGAAACCGCCAGTAACAAGAACAGCGCAAAGAGTTTTGGATACCCTTGGCTGTGTGGGAAGAGGTAATGTAAACTGAGATACTGAGAAAGCAGACAGCTGTGTCTGCTGAAAAATCAATGTGGTTCCTCTGCCAAATGGGGAGCATGATAAATATGATCTGCAGGGGCTGTAAAGAACTAAGAATTTGGAGCAACTCAGTGTATATGTTACCCTACCTGCTAATTAAAGACAAGGTTTTGATGAGGGTTACAAGCTCAGAGGAAGTCAAGGGTTGTGCCCCTGGAGAAAGGAATCAGAGAATTGAAAGCAAGGGGAAAGCTTACATCCTTTTAATAAATTGGCTGATGAAGAGGGAGAAATTGGAAGGGCAGCAACTGTCTCTGAAGAAAAACATATAAAGGGAGATGCTAAAGTAATGGAAAAACAAGCAAGATCTAAAACCACAAGAGAGGCTTGCAAAATCAAATCAATAAGGTAGAGGGTTTCTTTCTAAATAGCATGTTATCACAAAATAATTGCTGGTGGTTGTTATTTACAACTGTTACTTTTACTGCAAGATGATTAAATGTTGAGAGTAAGAAAAAAATGAATAGCTCTGAGAGCAATAAATTTTACTGTTCATTGAAGTCTCTGCACTGACAGATTACCAAATCAGCTTACAAGCAATTAACCAAGTCTAGAATATCCTGATGAGGTAGAAAATCATTCCCATTTCACAGATAAGTGGACAAAAAGAAAACAGGTAACTAACTCAGTTCAACAAATTACTAAAAAATACAGAAATTACTCTTCTTTCCTGACCCTCACTGTAACTTTCCTTCACTAAAAGCAAAAACATATTTCATTTTCCTGGAACAGTGGTAGCAAGTATCTGCCAAAGTGTGCTGTGGCTGGAAGTTACTCACAGCTTTAAAGCAGCTTAATGACACAGGCACAGAAAAATACATATATTTCTTTAATGGTCAGAAGAAGTGTCTGATATAGTCTTCCCATGCGGCAGTGGCACCAGAAGATGCTAGAGACTGCGTTAAGCTTGAAAAGCTGTTATTTCATTAAGAAATTGCTGAAGAAAAAGCATGAACAACAGAGGTTCTGGCTGTCTTACAAAAACGAGAGTGACAAGGGGTATATTCGTACTATCAGAATCTTCCAGCATGGCCAAGGACTGTTCCCGTACTGTGATGCATCAGGAAGAGCTGAAGAGGTGAAAGCCTGAGCCTGGAGCCTGCTGCGCTCTGTAACCCAGTGCTTATTTCGCTGCTCTTGTGTAATTCACAGGCAGCACACGCCAACGCCCCAAACATGCAAACTTCTGTATAACATCAGAAGCACGAACAGTGAGCTGTTCACAGGGTGAGAGCCGCCTCTTTTTACTGTAGATATGTGAAGACATTTATTTGATGTGCACCACCAACAATGTCAATCTATTTATTTCCCAGCTCCAATGAAGGAGGAACTAACCATGTGTGTGGTCAAATGAGGGAGGTCAGTAGCCAAGGGTCCATTTGTTCAGACACCAACAACCTTCTTAACTGTGTTTTCCAGGGCTGCATATCATAGAATTATAGAATGGTTCGGATTGGAAGGGATCTTAGAGATCATCTAGGTGTCCCATAGGCAGGGACACCTTCCACTAGACCAGGCTGCTCGAAGCCCCATCCAACCTGGCTTTGAGCACTGCCAGAAAGAGGGCAGCCACAGTTTCTCTGTTTGTGTCTCACCACCCTCACAGTGAGGAATTTCTTCCTTATACCTAACCCAAATCTACCCTCTTCTGGTGTAAAGCCATTATCCTATCCCTACATGCCCTTGTAAAAAGTCCCTCTCCAGCTCTTCCCCATCCAGAGGACTATACATGGTGAAAGTGCCTGCCAGTTAAGTAGTGTACATGAGGGCTTTCCTCAAAACATTTGAAGTCTCACCTATAAAGACGAGGGGGAACATCTGCTGCCCAGCTGCCTACAGATGTGATACGGGGCTGGAACATGCTCCTAGGATCCACACTGTGGAAAGGCTCCACTCTTACCTGCCCACAGGAGAGCTCTTCCAGCATCCCAGTGGGCTGGGACTTTGTCAGATGGCGTTTTCAAGTAGGACTAATTGCATTAATACTGAGTACTCAGGAAAACAGACTTTTCATCGCAGCTCTGAATCTGGTGTAGTGTTTGACCCTGGGAAGCCACCTCAGCTCCCCTAACAAATTCTTTCAGCCAAATGTCTAGATTGCAAGCGGTTTGGGTTAGAGAAAAAGAGACTGAGTTTCTACACCACCTAAACAAGTCACATTCAAATCTCAGCTGAAGCTTCATGAACACAAATAATGCCGTGAAAATCGCAGGCTATTGTTACTATCAAAATAAATTTTTATATGGCTGATTGGGTGAGAGTCAGGATTTTTTGCAACTACAAATGGGAAAGCTATCTTCTATTTTATTTCCTGCTCTGTTTTTGTTAGATATCTGTTAGACTGTCATGCTTCAGTCAGTTCATGTGTATGCTTTTTACAGGGGCAGTTAAAGGTCTTCAAATGTATAGCAGAAATCAGTAAAAAAAGTTGTTACACCAAATGCTTGAACTGCAGGTCAGCAATAAAATTTGTAGATGCATTGCAAAAAAAACCCCTACCATCCAATAGGCCACTAAAATGGCTCAAAATTCTTTCCATTTTATGTAATAACAGATTAGTGAAAAAAGATGTAATTCTTTCGCTGGCTCTTGTTTTGGTAAAAGATTCCAGCATTTATGTAATGAAAGACTGTTAAATTTCAACTGCTTAACTGCAAATAGGCTGGAATTTGTTTATTATAATTTATTTCTTGCTTTAAAATTAATGTCATTTTGAAGCACATTGTCATTGTTTGACACACTCTGATTCATGTAAAATTTTGGACCCCTCATTCCTAAAAGGTCATCTTAAAGCAGTGCTCCTTACAAGAACAGTCATTGTAACACCAACTTTTCTGGTTGGAGTGTTGGTGTAGCCCTCTATGCTGTGGCAACAAAATCACTGTGGGAATCCTCTATGCAAAAGCTTTCTGACTAACTCCCAGGCTGTGATGCAAAGAAGACCTATAAGAAAAGGAATATGAAGAGAAGATAATGGAAAGTAATTTTGGAGAAAGACAGCCTGCGATATAAAAACCTATAATAAAGTTAACAGCTCTGCTGCTGATGAGACTATGTAGTTGGGATAGTGCCCAGTATTGGGAACTTACAGCCTACAGCTAATGATTACAAACTGTGATTCGTTTCTTGTTCAAACTCTTGTAAAATTGTCTTCTGTTGTTCCCCTATAAGAATCCTTTAAATTAAAGGTTATGTAGACTATTTTAATAATAAACAAAAGGTAATTCAGAGTGTAGTGCTCAAAATGTCATCTCTGCCCCACAAATAAAGTGATATCTCCATGATATGCAAGGATATGTGCTCATGCAGATGAGGCTTGATGTCCTATTGGAAAAAAGGCCTGTGAAATCAACAAAAATATATCAGATTCTCAAGATCTTTTTCTTTTGATCAGATGCTTAGGATTATAACCCACATGCTGTGATCAAGAAATGCTGAAATGTTTTCCTAACTGTTTTTTTTAAACTCATAATCCTTCATTTTATTACTCATTACACCAGACTTGCTGTCTATCTATATAACCAGGATCTCACCCTACTGTACAGCAAGTGGGAAAGAAGAAAGATATGTCTATTTCCATGCCTAAAATACCCAGGTACCATTATCTTGGTCTGAACAGCCTTTGGTGAGCAAGCTCAGCTGTGATACAGAACTTATAATTCTAAAGCACCGTCTAGTTCAGAGCACATGTGGAGCAGAGGAAGCAATTGACTTTATCTAATCTCTCTGACAAAAGTACCTTCAGAGATCTGCTCAAGTACTTCAGTTCATATTCAAACCCAGGGCCCAAAACCAAAGCAATATTTGGCGTGACCCTTTCTTCTTATTCTGACAGACAGAGGTGTGATGAAAAGCATGTTTGCTGTGCCTCCGACCTATGTGTTCAGTTTGCACCCTGGCTCCGTGTTGTCATCTGTCTTGTACCATGTATACTCTGTCCCTTCCTATAGTGATATCTCTGACTTCAACCTAGAAAACCAAGACTTTTTATTTAGGACTATTAGTCAGGACTGATCTTGATCTCTCAAAAAATAGATGAACATAAATGCTGCTCAGTGCTCAACAGTTCTGTGGGTGTGTGTCCTAAAGATGCAACCTTCAACCAGATGTGTTTACTGACCATCAGGCTCTCAAGAGCTGACTTGAGAGCAACTAGCCCCTTCCCCATTGAGTAAGGCAAAGTGAGCATGTGATTGGGCCAGCATTGTCCATACTGCTTTAAAGGTTTGGCATTTTCAGAGAACCAAACAATGCCAATTTTCCATTGCCTTTGTAAAACCAGGGCTTTTGATACATCCATATCTCACATTTTCACAGTCACTTTTCTGTCATTGTCTGTTCATAATTCCTGTTCTGGTTCATTCTTCCTGGCTCTGCTTCAAATAAAAGAGGTTCATCAAACAAATGGATTTTGCAGAACAGATCTCTGTGTGGTAGGGCAGAAAAGATCCTCCTGACGTCCTGGCATCAGGGCAATACCTGAATGTCTCCTCTGCCTGTTATCACTGCAGCCAAATCCTTGGCTGCATTGGGTTGATTTAGGTGCAGCATCTCTGGCCAGAGCTCACCTAAATATGTGTAGACAATGTGAAGTATCTGCTCCTACATCCAGCCTTGGCCAAGAGTTTTCTTCCCTTTAGAGCAATCACACAGTGAAAGTAGAATTTGTGCATGTGTCATTTCAGAAAAAGACCCTGTTATAAATCCTCATTCACTGATCTACAGTTCAGTCAAAGTATATGAGAAGTCTAGGAACAGGTCTACTATATTTGGAGTAGACCTGTCTTTTGGATCCCATCAAGGCAACTGAGTAGCATCCTCAGTGCTTTTCTATGTAAGTTCCACAATTATTCTTGAAGATTTCTACACTTCCCAAAATATTTCCAGACAAAAAAAACCCAGCTCACTGAATTTTTCAAAGAGGCCCAAGATCTAGACCCAACCACATATGTTAACGTGTATTAACATGCAGCTTATGTGTATATATATATGTATACTTGTATCTAAGCATTTATTTTTATGTCATCACACATCTTCCAGCCTCATGAAACAGGGTGGGTTTTGATGCCACACCATAAGCATTTCTATATTGTGTGTCTATTTTTATTTGAACAAGCCTATATTCTCACATAACATGTTGTGGACAAACAAGTTCTGTGGTACGTCACTGAATGACTAAAAAAAAGGGATGCATAAACCTCTCTTAAAATTACTTTTTGTCATGCTTTTTTCAGGTATAATATTTCATGCATCATTTCAGGCAAAACAGTCTCTTAGCTCAAGGCCCTTGACACAATCAAGACTCTTGCAGACATGGAAAGTCAAGAAGCGATGTAGTCCCTGGGAGAGATCTTACTCCATTCATTACCTGACAACTTTCTTTCATTACCTGACAACTTTCTTTCAGTTCCTGGATTTCAGTTTGACAGTGTCTCCCCAGTGCATAACATCAGGAGTTACAATGCACTTGGAGGAAATGGGATATCTCTGTTTTTGATAAGGAGATTGTGAGATTTCATTCATGTTGTCAGAAGTGTCCATTAGTGCCCAGTTTACCTAAGCCTGCAGTTTCCATGAGTACACCTTCTTCCAGCCCTTCTGTGAGAGGAATGGGTCTCATTTCAGATTCAAACTTACTGTATATTTTATGGCCTTTCTTTTGTGCTTCACTACTGAGTACAACACTGAGGAAGCAAAGGTGAATGCTCTGGGATATTTTGCCTGGACTAAATAGATTCTTGCTTTCTCTATTTAAGATTAATTAAGAAATGCTGAAAGAAAAAGAGGTCAGACCTACCCTGAGATTGTTCATTCCATCCCCCAGTTAATCAGTATATAGTAAGCCTGAAAGAGCTGTAATTAGATATAAGAAAAGCCTGATGAGGTTCTCTTTCTGTATAGTTCCAAGCATGCTGGCAGTCTTCCAGAAGTTAAATATAAAAACAAATATTTTCCTGGTCACCAAATTCCTTCTGTTCATAATATTTCTCCTTTTTTTCTCTCAAAAACCTAACCCACCTGGTCTTTTCCTGTTTATTAGCCAGTGCACTGAACAGGCCTGTGCAGAGATGAAGGGAGAGATTTCTTCTCCATCGCAAGCTGCTAGAGGGTCCCAGTCTACCACTGTGCTTTATAAAGCTCTTGGAGGAACTTGTGTGACCTTTGGAAAATCGCAGCAGCTTCTGCGCCCAAATATCTTTGTATATGTGTTCACTAATATGGGTATCAGACTCCTATGATGGTTTTCTCTGGTGTAGGTATGCCGCTTAAATATTATTTCCCTTGCCCTAGAAGGTTAATTGAAAGCAGGGGTGCCACAGTCAGGCTCTCCAAACTGCCAGTAAGTGGAATGAGTCACAGGGACTGCAAGGAGCCAAGATACTGGTGCATGCGCTGCTTTTGAAAACCTTGTTAGCAAAGGAGTTGCTGGCCAAGACCACAGCGTTAGGCTGTAGTCTGGTTTCGCCTATTTCATGGTCACTTTTTTAGAAAAACTATTCAGTCCTTTTAAAAACCTGGTTAACTTGTCTGCCTCAGGCATTTCCTCCTTCTACTTCCCTTCTTCAATTTCTGTTTTAATTAAATGAAGATGAATCTTCAAGCAAAGTGATATCTCTGTATTCCACTTATTCTCTGACACAGAAATTTGCACGGTTTAGTAGGAACCCTGTAAGAGGATTTACATGCCAAACTGAAGCCACGTAGATCCTCCTACCTGCAAGGCATTTTCAACAGTAGATACTTTTCTCTGATGTCATAGGTATTGTTTAACTGGATCAGCCTCAAGCCCTCAAGAAATGTTGGCTAGCTCAGAGGAAAAATGTGCTGGCTTCCAGCGGCTTTTACCCGAAATGACTTCAGAATTTTTTTTTTTTTTTTTTTTTTGAACGAATCAGGCAAAACCCACATACAACCAAGCGTGTGGAATAACAAACTCAAAACAATCTGCTTCAGTTACAAGCTTCCCAAAACCAACAACCTTCACATGTGGGAGACTCCAGCCCTCAAGCTGATAAGTCAGTATTGGTGACATACACTTCAGCTTGTGTCTCTAAAACAAAGATTTTTATTGCTATCATCTTGTAATAAAGTGAAGACCACAAGTAATAGAAAGTGCTGGGCAATATGCTGCTTCTGTGTGTGAGCATGGCCCTGGAAAGATACTAAGCTAAGAAGGGAAATAATGTAAACAGCAGAAAGAAATCCTCTCTTTTGTCATACTTCTTGAGTGTGTCTGGTTTGCATCTGTTACTATATTATTCACTGAGGAACTTTTATTTCTTTTATACATATGAATGACTGGGTTTGACTGGCAGTTTGAAAATGTGGCTTCACTCTGATTAACTCTACATTTTGCCTGTACTTAGTTCTTTTTAAGACCGTATTTCTCAAGCTATGTTAAAATTCAAGCAAAGCCAACACATGGAACAATTTATTGAAATGCCAGGCAGGTTTGACAGGTGCAGGAGAAATTGCTTGGTTTCACAAATTGAAACAGCTGCAGTTTTATAGGTGATGAAATTGCAGTGGGATGGGGTTTCACATTTGTTAGTTCATCTTATGTCTGCTGTTTTGTTTTTAAAGCACTGAGTCATTTCCCACTCTCCAAGGAGGACTCTAAGACATATTCCTCCAGTGGATGAGGCATCTAATCTCCACAGAACGAGAGGAAGCTTGGTAAAAATTCAAACTAATTTCAGAGTAGACTGAATTGTAAGTAGAAAATAACAGTTTTCTCCTCATGGGAATATAACAAAATGTTGCTTGCAGCTTCAGAAGCAGGAAATGCTAAAAATATTAAGTCCACCTTTCACATAGATTGAGCTAGATTCCATTTCATATCTGAAAATAATATCATGCACATAAAGTTTTGAATCATTAACCAACATATGTTAACCTCATAAGAGTCTCTTATATTAAGTAGTTTTACATTCACTCCATGCAATTACTACAGGAAGATGTATGCTTGCTTTTCAAATTATTCAGGACTATGCGTTCTATAGTGACAAGGTATGCATCAAGTAGTCCAGCTCTCCATAAATTCATTTTAATCATCCTTGCTGGGAGAAAATAAGGTAAGAAATCAATGAAAGATCTTAAAATAACTGTTCACATTTGGCACTGGATTAATTTGTCGAAACATTAGAATCATAAAACTTTCTCCTAGCTTAAATCCCCACTGAAGATAGTGGGTTTTGACATAGGTTCTTCTGTGGTTCAGAATAAAGTAATCTTTTAAATCCTGATTTAAATGATCAGTGCCTCACACAGCATCTTGGCTGGAATGACATTGAAAAAATGGCTAATTCGAGGGATCAGGTCTTTCTGTTTCTCCTCAAAAAGCATTCTTAGAAACACAACAGCAAAAGCAAATTGGCTGCTGCAAAAAGCCAGGAAGAGAAATGGTAGCGATTTTCCTGGAAGATGAGCCTTTGAGCAAGCACATCCCCTTTGACTCAGGAATGGAAGAACAAAAGCATTTCCTTTTCCTGTGTTACCCAAAGGTCTGCAAGATGAGAGGACCACCCCAGGGCTCCTGAGTGGTCAAGTGAGGCTCATGACTGGGACTGTGCCAGCCTTCCCCATGGCAGTGCATGTCACACTGCAGTTGAGCCCACCTGGGCTGATGAAGCCCCTGTTGCCAGGTCCCAGGCCAGCCTTGTATTGCAAAGGAGCTCATCCCTGAAAAAAACAGATCTCTCTCACCCAGAGCTGACCCAGGAATACTGCAGCTTTCGGAGACATATGGTCTCTTTCACAGATCTGTGAATGTTTTGGCGTATCTATCTCACAGGCCCAGGAGGACTGGGTACAGTAAATCAGCTCATCTAATGGTCCTGGTTGCCAGGGTAAAACATTAGGATGATACGCAATATTATATAACAAATTACAAGGGTCACCTTCTGCCAAATCAAAAGGAGATTAGTGAAGTGTCATATGAGGCTCAGATTAGGAATAGGAAAGTTATTAATTTCATGCCACGCAAAGTTTTTTTTGCTGCTCTGAACAGCATGAAGCTTTTGACTGAATAAGGATGACTACTGAATGGGACTTTGTGCTGCACCCAGTCATCCATTGTGTTCTGCCACTGCAGCCATTATTCTTATGCTGCAGTTAAGCTTTATAATGCTGTGATATTTCAGCTGAGACTACTGAAGGTTGTAAAATTATTATTGCATCAGAAAACTGGAAGGAAGAAAAAGTACACTGAGATATCTTTGTTTTACCTGGGCTATTTTTGATTCACCTGCTTTTGCAGCCTATCCATATTGGAGCATTCATTCCCTGGCCTCTGTGTTGGGCTCAGGTGCTCACAGCACCCTGCGGTCTGCTTTGAGGCTTTGACTAATAGATGTGGGATGCGGTGTTTAAACTCAAAGCAGGACTTAAAATAAACATTGCTTAGGTTTACTGACAATTAGCTTTGCTCAAGTAAAATAGAAAATAGAGAAGAAAAGGTATGAGTGAACAGCCTATTTGGATAGGATTTGGGGTTGCATTGTTCATGTTGTTTTTATTTGATCTAGATGAAAAGCATTTTTAACTTGGTAGCCCGGAAAGATTAGACTTGCACATGCACAATAAACCCCATTTTCTTTTGTTTTTCTCTTTGACATAATACGCAGAGAGAGGGTGTTTATACACCAGCTTGGACAATGAATCTATTGTCTGATCTCCTGTAGAAACAAGTGCCATCAGTGCTTACAATTGATCCAAGAGCTCTTACCTGATTCCAAACATCAGTTATTTATTTATTCACAGAGTAAAGAATCCCATGAGTCTAACAACCGTTATCAAGGACAACCTGGGGGGAAGGAAGAGAGAAAAACCTTAAGTGGAGCCTGTTCAGTTGTTTAGACTTTTTTGTGCCACTTTTCAAACAAATCAGCCAGTGAATATGAGGGCACAGCAGAAGCTTCTTTAGCTATGAATGTGAGATGTGGCTTTTACAGACTTTCTCCTGCACCGCTGGAGTTGGCAAGAGCTTTAACATTGACTGAAACAGGAAAATTAGCCAAGCAGTTGTCTGTGTGTTCATTAACACTCATTACTGGCATTGCTTGGTGTGCCTAAGTTTTCTGCTGTTCTTCACGCCTTCACTTACATAGATGCAACTTGTTCTGCAGGAATATTTAAAACCATACTTGGAGGTTGCCAAATTCCTCAAGTCATTTTGGGATTGGTGCTGGACTACAGTCATCTGCTGACATACTTTTTTAAGAATCTTGTCTTTGCTGACTTGCTGGCATGGCCTGGAGACATGTCATTCACAGTTAAGATCGTAAAAGTCTTCCTTATTTACTTCAAGTCTTGACACTGCAAACTGATGACAACAAACAAATACGGGAACTTTTACTATGCTTCCTCTTACATACATTTGATCTTTGCCAGCTGCTGTTATGGCCAGTGAAATATTTTGGTGTGGCAAAGTGTGTGTGTGTGTGTATATACTGATTAAAAATCTGATTAAAACTCATGACAAAAGCCCCGAGATACTCACCGGAACATGATGAACCTGAGCAGAGATGTAGCACAGAACAGGTCAAATTCTCAGCATGGACCAGGAGTGTACCTGCATCTGGGAGGCCCACAGACACACTTCGGCCCTCAGACAGAGCTACATGCTCCAGCCCCTGCAGAACAACTGTGTCCTTCTCCTTGTGCACTGGTTCCTGTGGGAGGAAACGTGGAGATATGAGTTGAAGGAGAGCTATATGTCAAGCTTGGTGGGGTGGTGGACATTTACACCAGACCAGTATTCCCAGTGGGCATAAATCCACCTAGCTAGGGGCAGATGGAGATGGTAGAAGATTACTACACGTTCCAAATTAAACAAAACAGAACAGAATAAAAAACCCAAAACCCACAGCTAGGATAGCTCAGTCCTCTAATCCAGCCCTTATAGTTCCCACAACTGCTGAGATGCCAGGAAGATCTTTCAAGGCAAGAAGTTAAGACCATCACATACACCTTCTTGTGCTCTTCCTTATGATATTTATTAGTCACCCCTACTGGCAACCACAAAGATTTGGTAAAGAATTTTTGATAAAACGGCAAAGGAAGAGAAGGATGAAAGGAGAAACAAAACCCCAGAGATCCAGCACAGACTTTCTCAGGGCTTTCAGGAGTTTTTTCGTAGCCAGGGTGACATATCCTTGTCTTGCAATACCATGACCAGAGTGTGCCAAGGCTCCTTGTGAGGAACATCATCATTCCCTGCACCCCTCCACCCTGAGCTGATTAATCCTTTCCTGTCCCTCATATGTAGCAACATTTCTCGTGACACACTTGAATGGCTGAATTCTCCATGAATCCAGGCCACGTGCATCCAGGCCTGGGTGGAAACTGAGTGCTCTGTTATTTGGTCTCAGCTTGCTTCTCAGCAAGCAGCTTCCCAGCTTGTAGCGAAAGCAGCAAATGATGACTCTGCAGTGAGTTGCCCTTCACTTTCCTCTTTAAAATAAAATGTGATTATTAATCAACAAAGTGATGTGTCTCAGGGCTCTGGAGGGGAAAAAATAGCTTGAGGTGATTTGACAA
This sequence comes from Psilopsiagon aurifrons, assembly GCA_025447955.1. Taxonomy (NCBI): domain Eukaryota; kingdom Metazoa; phylum Chordata; class Aves; order Psittaciformes; family Psittacidae; genus Psilopsiagon; species Psilopsiagon aurifrons. The sequence goes on along the minus strand of JAOEHY010035032.1, from coordinate 47,980 downwards.
ACTGATTCCTTTGCTGTGTAGCTTTTCTCATGGGATGTGACAAATTAAATGTCAAACCCAGCCAGAGAGCAGTGATATATCTCAGTCTGGGCATTAATCAGGCTGCCTCTCATTTACCACTTTCCATTTAAGTAGAAGACTGTATACAGTTTGAACAATGGAGCTTTTCATTCTGTAATCTCCCTAATTGTAATTTAAATATGTTTCCTGACAGTTGCCCTCAAGGCTGCTGGGAGGATGATTCCAAGAGCTCCGTGTCCACCTCGGGCTTACATAATAGACAAAAAATTCAAATCCTGGTCTGAGGTGCAATTAGATAACACCAGGAAAAGGAAAGAAGGGATCGGGTGAACTGCAACTGGAGAAGGAGAAAAGTACATTTGATATCACTGGGAGGCAGAACTAAAACACATGCACAGGCACTGACCTAGATCACAGTCAAGGCATTCGATACTGTCTGGTGGGGAAATGAATACCCAGAGTTTTTGCAATGCAACATGTAGAGTGAATAGTAGCTGACTGAGAGCCATAAAAATCCATGGATTGATATAAACAGGGACATTCACGAAGAATGGAAATTTAAGTACAGAAGAGTTCAAGTGCAGAGTGGTTTATTCCAATCCCCCACAAAAATAGGGAAAAAATAGCCCAAGTTTCAGAGGCAGAAAATGCTGCCATACAAAGCATACAGTTATGCAGGCTGTCAGCTTAGTTTTGATACTGCTGTACTGATGGGTGTGATGTTTCACTGAGAACTGGCTGATACTACTGGACCTCCGAGCAGATCCACAGGTTCCCTTACACCATTTCAGTGTTCAGTTTACCCTTAGTCCTCAGAAAACATTTACAATGTTAGATGACCTACCAAATTTCTCTACAAATTTATGCCCTCTTTTTCTGCATTAATATTTATTGCTCCAGAATATGGATCTTCATACTATGTTGCTAAATCCCACTAAAATCCATATTCTGCACAAGGTTCTGGGAATTAGCACAGCAAAGTCACTCTCACATTCACTAAGGGCCTAAGCCTGCAAGACATTAGGTCATTGCATAAGGTGCCTTTTCCTTGCCACTGTATTCAGCACCCTAGAGAGTCAAGCTGTCAGCTGGGAAGCCAGCAAACAAGCTTCTCAGTGTCCTGAGAAGCACTGGGTTTTCCAGAGGCTTCAAAGCCAGGCTGGACACATCAGGATGGCGCTGGCCATCAGTGCCTGCTTCCTTCCAGCAAAACCCACATCTGCATCCGTAGCAACCCCAGAGAAGAGGCAGGATTTTCTCTCATGGAAAATATTGCTCATGATCACAGTGAAGTGGCCTGGCTTATGAATACCTGATTAAAGTATAAAATGTGCTGAGTCGACTGATGCCATTGACAACTGAGCCATATGAAATTAAAAGCCATATCTGTTTGCTATTACACAAGAGGAAAAACCAGGAATGGAAAGAAAAAAAAAAAAAAAAAAAGGAGCCCTGGAACTTGGCAAATCTCATTTAATCACATCTGGCAATTTTCTGGTGCAAGTGATTATCACTGTTGGATATCGTGTTTTTAGAGTAAAGCAAAAGAAGGAACTGGAGCAAACAAGAGTCAGAAAATAAAGAGCCTTTTTTAAAAAAATACTTGTGCAACTTTCAGCAATATTGCAGGCCATGCTTGCAAAAAGAGTATTTAAAGCTATTCTTTGAGAACAGTCACATTCAATTTAGTTTAGGATTAGTGACAGATGGCTACACGCTACAACACTCTTTTGAACTCACTTATCTTGAAAGAATGGGGAATATTTCACCAATTTTGTTTGCTGTTATTGCAAGAAACAAGAGAAATACCAAACAACTTTGACTGGCTGCACAGGTCCTTTGGTGGGCCAACAAAACCAGACTCAAAAAACCCATCCTAAAATGTCATAGAGATGGGAGGTATACTTAAGTTTAATTGCAGCCATGAAGGTCTGTGAGTGTGAAGTTGACTGCCTTTGTTCCAAGCAAATTGTTCTATCTCAAGGCTAAAAATATAAAGCACCATTTGATTTGAAAATGTGAAAATATAGTGTTTGGAAAATTTGAAATTAGTTGCTTTGACATCTTCAAAATTCTTTTCAGAAGTTATTCGTGTTAGTAAATATATTAAAACTCATCATGTTTCACAGACAATTTTTGTAACTATCTTTTTCTTGAATTTTTTTATCTCCAAACAAGGCAAGCTAAGGGCTCCCCGAAACATTTTGAATCAGCTTCTAGCTAGTAGTGGCAAGGCAATATTTGACAAATCTCAAGCCTGTCTGTGCTGATGGGCACAGATGATCTCTTGCTCAGCCTTAGAAAGCAGCAAGAGTGACTAGCCCTGGGTGTGATGGGATGCTGATGAGCAGCTACTGCACTATGGCTGATTGACAGCTGCTCATCTTGCACCACCAGAAAAACTGACTCATGCCCATCTGCACAGGCCTATGAAGTTGTACTTTCAACAAATCAGCATGGCAACAGTGAATCTCATAAATGCTGCTAAAGCTTAGCCCAAAACTGTCGGATACTCCATGACAGGCATGCAGTAGAAGCAATTTATAATACATATGAGTTCTTAATGAGAAAAAGGCTTAAAGAAACTATAGTCATGATGGGGCAAGAGAAACTGAGAGCTCTTTCTGTTCTGCTCAGTCCTTTTCGATTATTTCAGACACACTTAAAGAGTCAGCTGCTTCTACTCTGTAATGGTAGATGAAGTTGCCTGAGGAGTTTAAAGAGCCTTGTTTTGGAAATGAAAGTACAGAAATCTTCGGAAACAGTTCAGAACAGAATTGCTTCCTGCAGCTAGGAACAGGCTCAAGTTTATTTATTGGTAGATGAATATCATGGTAAGAATAAAAAAAATCTACTTAAATAATCAAACCCTCTTTACCTCATCATGAAAAATGATGCACCTAGCACTGTGGTATTTGAGCATCAGACAATGCCCTAGATGACAAACTAACATCTGCTCCTTGTTAATCTGTCAGCCAAGGAAAAAACTAAGAAATTTCTTTAAAATGGCTTTTCTCCTTTCGTGTAATTTAGTGTGGGTGGGTTTTTAGTGAAATTTAATTCAAATAAAAAAGAAGCTTGGCACTTTGAAATCTTTAGTGACATTTAAGATAGCCCAAGTCAAACAGAGCTATAGATCTTAGGCACTTGCCTAGTGTAAATGTAAATATTAAATAGGTAAAAATCCTTGAAGTTTATTAAGGTTAAACCTAGACAAAAACCTATAGTGTAGACTTACAATTCAATGACTAATATATACACATAACTGAGTCACTCTGAAAAGTTATACATAATCTACAAACATCAATAGAAACCTGAGGCCTGCAGAACTAAGCCCAGGGAAGTTGTTTTTCTTCAGAAGTCTGTTCTTGGCCTTGCTGCTATGAAAGTGCTGCCAATTCATACTTCTAGTTTCAAATCAATATTTTCAACTCATTTGGATAGGGATACATAGTGAAAATCAGTGGTGAATGATTTCATTTTCCACTCAGACTATTGGTAACAATTATCACACTTTTTTGTGCAAGTTCCTCTGTGTTATCTATGAATTTCAAAAGGCGAATGTATGATTTGTCTTCAGAAGGTTACTGAGGTACATTACCCTGAATTAGCTGAAGATGTGAAACCAGAAGATATTAATTAAATGTCACTGAAGTCCTCATGGACCTTTCAATTCAGAATAAAACCTGAAATTTGAACTTAGAGAAATGGCTACGGAATGGAGTGAGTCCATCTTAATTCTGAACCAAGCCATTCACACAAGGGTTGACTGTGCATTTACGCAATTCATGTTCGGGCCAGCAGGCATTAATCATTAATATCATCCATATAGGCAAGTTCTAAAAATAACAAACATGACAGCTCTTGATGCAGTACGCTGGCACCCACTGAAGTGGCTGCCCCTGCTTGGCTCCCCTGGAGCAGTTACTGGGCAGGCCTGTGCGTGCTGGCAGGCGGCACAGAGCCCTGGCTTGTCGCCTAAGTCACAGGTAAAGACTTCAGAAAGAAGAAAAACAACTTCCCTGGACTTAGCTATGCAGGTCTTGGGTTTCCATTGACGTTTGTATATTATATATTACTTTTCAGAATGACTCAGTTAGGGTTATTGAAAAGTTATGTGCGTTTCACTGAGTCAGCACGGCATCCTGGAACAAGCAGCTGTGGCTGCAGGTATATGAACCTGAACTTTGCCCGACCAGCAAATGAAAACTAGAATTATTTTAAATCTTTTCGCCTGCCAGTGCATTTGAACTGTGGGTGTGCTAACTTACTTGAACTGGGTCCAGCCATTTAAAAGGAAAAATCAATAAAAGCCCATTCAATCTCAAAGCTGGATGCTCAAGAAATTTTCCCACCTTATTTTCCTCAAAACTCTGTTGCATTAAGCAGAAGAACAATACGACCAGATGAGTGTTTGTAATCTTACTTCTTTTTCATCTCTTAGTACAGGCTGTAATATATAAATAATATGGACCTATCATGTGAAAACATCAGTTTAATCCAATATTTTTAAGCAGTAAAAAATTGTTCAGACAATAGTGTGTACCTGAGTTAAAACTAGGGGTCAGCCTGGAATAAACTGTAGTGAGAAAAATTGTTTAAGTTTCACCCTGAAGTCAGGGACCTTGCTGGTGCTAGAGCCAGAAGATGCCACCTACACTCAGGTATGTGCAGCTTCATAAAATGCATGCCCTGTTACTTTCAGTCATCAACATCATCAATACAAGTTAAAGTACTGGTGAGTAATTTTTAATTTATGATTGTTATGCTGCTGAATATATATTTCATTGACATTAAAAGGTACAGTTAGAAGGTCATTCACTACAGGCATACTTTTCTGTATCAGGAATACCTAGGTCACATGTTGAATGCTTCTTAACATACAGGCAGGCTAGAGATCTGTAAATGGAAACAAGGTAGAGAAACAGCAAGTAAAGCTACAATAGAGATTATTGATTAACTGTGTCACTGGAAATGCCCTGAATTTGCAATTATAAAACCAAACACCATTGGGTCTTAATGAAACCTTGAACTCAGATTTGCATTCGAATTCCTGCCTGACTTGATGCTGTATGGAATTGAGCATTCTCAAGTGAAAGACTGGGGCCATGTCCCTTGACTGTTTAAGAAAAACTGATCCTGCAATTCATTAAGCCTGGGCCTCTCTGTCCTGTCAGTTTGGTTCTTCTTTCATGAACACTTTTGCACACTGTGTGCACCCATAATGATATGACTGAAGATGCAGGACACCAAGGATGAAAAGCGGAACCAGGCCAGAAACACTTACCTGATCATCAAGCCTAACTTGAAAAGGACAAAATAAACAGCCATTTACTGCTCCCAGAATCACACTAAATACATTGTATGCTTCCTGTAATAAAACTGCCCTGGAAAATCAAGCATGATTTTTGACCAGGAATATAATTATTCTATTCAACATACCAAGTTCTGGAATTAGATCAAGACACACAACCATGTATTTACTTGGGGAGAATAATATATTTAATGATGTGCTTAACAATCATAAAATCGACTATGCTTGGCAAAAATAAATGTCTTTAAAGTCTGCCAGAGTCAAGAGATCAGTTTCAGAATATGTGTATTGAAATTAAATCTGAAAAAAATAACCCCTTCCCCTACATCTTTAACCCACCAACCTGAAGTTAAAAGAATATGGATAAGGAAAACAGTCAGCCAGCAATCTCTGCATGAGTAGGGAATTCACGAGCTATAAAAGCAGAGAAGTTCAATAGAAAAACCTACATTGGTTTTGACATCCCAGAAAAATGATTCTGCAGGACTTTAATTACTTTGATTTCCATTCTGCAAAATTTGTTACAAAAGCTGGCAGACATAGCACCTGCTAGCTACAGCATCCAAGAGCTACAGAGGGCAGAAGGGGGGCTGACATTATGGGGATAATCCAGAGCATGGAAGTAGGGGTTAATATCATCCACATGAACTAATGTTGCTAAAAAATGGGAAATGCAGAAGGAAAGAGCTCACTTGACTGCAAAAGGACATCTATTTTCTTGGTTTCCATAGAGAGGAAAGAGAAATTTTCCTAACCTTGAGATTTCCGGCGTGTCAGCACAGCAGGGTGAGCACAGCAGGGTGATTGTGGTGTTTTGCTCATGGAGGAATCACCAGCAGAAGGCTGGTTAGATATGTTTCATTCTGTTTGTTTATCATACGTGACCCTGGTAACCAGTTGTTGCAATAGACTGACATTGTTAATCAAACACTTAGCATTATGCTCATGACTAATGTAAAGTAAAATGTTTATCTTCCTGATGTAAAGCAACCTGTAATGGCAAATATCATATCCTAATGAAGCATGGCAAAGCTGAGGCCAACTGCTTTTTCTAACTCCTTCCTGTGGAAGTGGAAGCAGATGAGTGCTGTGCACACTAGAGTAAGTCCTTGTAGCCCTGCCGACTTCCCTTCACAGTCTGGGAAGACATTCAGTTCCTACAGAAAAGAGGTTGTCTCCTGTCAATAAAAGCCTTGTTGGGCTGTCAGTTCTGACTGACTCTGGGCTAATAAAACATATCATGATACATCCCTATCTATCCTTCGTATTCAAATGGGGGAGTTTTGATCAGACTTAGTGCAAATATAAGACAACTCATATAGTAATCTCTCTGCTTTAGCAGTACAAAATGACCTGGAGAAAGAGCTCAGGAAGGTCTCTGACTCTTCAATTTTGCTGTTAGAAAATACAATACTTTTAATTCACATGGCAGAAAAGAGTCATAGAAGCAAAAGGAAGAGCAAACAAGGTGCACAAGACTGACTCTCTGCCTTGTGAGCACAGCATATTATGCTCATATATAGTGTCCTTCCTGTTGTTGTGCATCAGGTCCTAACCAGGGAGCTGCAGAGACTAAAGGGCAGAGGAAAGCAGGTTAGAGTAGTCAGCATCAAAATTTGGGGCAGGTCAACATGAGAAACTGACTCTTGAATATAGTGATGGGAAGCACAGAAAAGACTGAGATAGTATATGAAGTCAGAGATGAAACAAAGGTACTGCTGTTGAAAAGGACTGCAGAAAGACAGTATTGCAATTGTATACCTGCAAACACAGTCTGCTTTCTCTCCGCAGCAGGAATTGAGCTGCCTAAGCTGAGAGTACTCTGAGTAGTTTTCTTTCTCTTCTTAGCAGTGTTCCTGTATTTTAGTGTCTTTATAGAGCCTGAAAATGTTTATTATAGATGAACTTCTGGCAGATTTGCACAAAGCTGCAAATGATTCTCAGCATGAAGAGCTTGGCTACAGTGCGTGTTCACACACTCACCCTGACATGTCTTGGTACTTTCTCCTAAAGTAAATTGGTATCTGGTTATTTTGTCCAGTCTGTGCATCTGTGCGCAACAGAAACCCTGCTGTGCCATCCCAGCTGCTGACATAAAAAAAAGAGAGTCCCTAACTTCTTTCTGTTTTGACAGGTACGAAGGTGGATTAAAAGCCCAATGGTCAGCGTTGAAAAGCACCCACACACCAGCCTCACATATTCGGGGTCCACTGTGATGCATTTACCTCCTGGGGATTCTGAGCTGGAGCCTCCGCTGTGCCAGACCTGTCTGAGTGGCCACTCTTTTCAGCGAGGGATTGCTCCTCAGGAGCCTGAGTCCTGCTCCTGGGAGAGCCAGAGGAGCAGTAAAGTAAGCAGTTCTTTCCTCCCCAAACTTGGCTTGCATGTTTCACACTGATAATGCGTCTGTCGTAACAAGATTGTGCTTCCACCAGAGAGAGGGGATTCTCTGAACTGTGCTGAGTGGTTGTGCACATCTGTTGTACACATCTGGGCTTGGCTTTCTACCTTGAACTTTGACACTGCAGACAGTCTTCACTGAAGCACTGTGATGTAGTCTCATAATATTTGAACAGATTAGTAGTGGCACTAAGTAGTACTTTCCTGGTTTACAGAAACTGAGGTGCATGGAGGTGACATTATCCTTCCAAGATAATGGAAAGGACCAGGACCAGGACGCCCTTCTCTCCCACAAGACCATCCTTCTTCCCCTCAGCCATACCTAGCTCTCTCTTTAGATATAATAAATTGGTTCAGGGAATTTTCCCAGGCAGTGGTGAATGATTCAGTGGGTCTTTTAAGCAGGAGGGAAACCTTGGTTTGCCTTGAGTCATGCTGGTGTGTTATAAATGACATCAATCTTCCTGTAGTGCTGGGCAGTTGCACACATGTGTGAAGGTGGTAAAACTGTAAGGGTTGAGATGAAATAGTCAAGAGGGGCTTTTCCGAGGCAGATTTTGGACCTTTCATTCATCATTCAGCTCCACCTAATCCATGTGGAGAAAAACCACTCAGAACAGAAAGTTTTGCTCAGAGCCCATCATCCCTGACAGAGCTATCTCTGACTGGAAAGAGCATGCAAAAAAAGGGGGGAGTTGTAAAAACATAACAGCAAACAAATAAGAATCTTCCCAAGTACAAAGCAGAGCAAATATGACAAGGCACTTATCCAAGCCTTAGAACACCGCTCACAGCAGAAACATTTTCTCATGCTACATCTGCTGCATTTTTAAACAGACAAATTCAAGCAGCAGGTAAATATGGAGGTCCTGTGCACTTCAGAAACCCAGCAAAGGCATTTTGGTGAAACATATGTGCAAGCATAGGAGCTACTTATTCCTCCATTTTAATTCATTAAGAAGATTAACTTTGCTCAGGCTGAAGCATTAAAAAATGAAAGCATGAAAGACAGGATTCTGCAAGTCCTTTGCTTCATCGTTAAATCACATGTACTCCTGTAGGGCCTCACAAGTGATTTCCATTAGGTTTTACATGCATGTGGGATAGATTTGGCTGACTGCAGATTCCCCAGACCTCCCTCTCAGTCTCCTTTCTGCAGGCAGCAGAGAGGCTGCTTACTCAGCAGCTGTAGTGTGCAGCCAAAGGGATATTTTGCAAGCTGCTTTAAAACTAACATCGTCTGGCAAAAGACTCCTTGGATAAAGCTATCCTGCATAAGGAGTCTTTTAAGTAAGTTAAAGCACAGAGTCTTTGATGTGATTAAATGTAAGGTCACTGCCTCTTTTTCTACAGTAAAACCAGGCAGGAACCTTTTAATAATAAAGGCTGAAGGAGCTCCATGTCTGACCTTTTCCAGGTTTAAAGAGAGTTGTTGGGTGTGATTCTGTTCAGAGGTTACAAATGGCACAAGCTTCATAAATGTGAAATAACTCCCTTCGCTTTAAACCAGTGAACTTCTCCAAGGAGAATAGAATTTGGTCTCTTTTAAATCAGCAGGGAGCTTGGAGTACATCAGCTGTCTCTCCAGGCTAATTCTTGTTTCTTTTTCCCCATTACTCTTCCTTCTGTGCTTTCCAGTACTACAACCAGGTATTGGCATGGTGATTATAGTTCCTTTGTGCTATGTCCAACACCAACATATACAAGGGTCCTACTGACCCTGTCTTTTTGCTCAAGGACAAATCAATTAAAAAAGAAATCAGCTGTGAAATATTATTGAAGCATATTCTAGGCATCAAGCTTTCTCTGACATGGTTCAGGCTATTTTGATCGTTTGAAAAGGCCTTATAAAAGCCAATCTGATTAAACCACATTACCCAAGGGAAGGTATTCCTACTCTTATTTCCAACACAACACCAGGGAAAAGAGTCATTACTGCTTGTTTACTGTGATGGTAATTGTGGAGTGAAGTCTTTAAAAATTGACTTAACATAAAGAAGATTATATTGAAACGGAAGTATTTTCAATAATGAGATTTTTTTCTTATGATATGCTTCCATTTCCACCTCCCCAGGCTTTTCTATTAAGGCATGTGTCAGTTGGAGCTTATATATGATTACTGATGTAACCTCTACTAAATCTCCTCCATTATTTGTATGATAGTGTATTATCTCTGTTAATTTCATGACATTTTTCCACATTGAATACAGAGGACTAGATCATTTTCAAGCATTGCCAAAAAAAACATGTTAATTTTCACATGACTGACTTACACAGGTATATTATTGGTTTTTGTAACCAGTGTGGATTAGTTATATAGAAGCTTATATCTGCTTTACCGGTGTAACAGCTGAAGCCCTAAGGGTTTTGGATCCCTGCCAGTATAATGATTTACCATAGCCAGTTCTTGCTTTTCCGTGTCTGTCTACATACTTCAGGTTGCATAAAACTCACTGTCTTGATGAGGAGGCTAAATTTCCTTGCAAAATAAATTGCCATGCTGTACAATGAATACCCCATGCTGGTTTTGAAAGAGTGTGCAAATCACCTTTTAGACCTGCTTAGCAATCTGCTAAACAGGGAGAGGGGGACACGGTGATAATTGGGTGTCATTTAAGTCTCTCAATAAGGGTTTACCAAGCTGGTTTATTAGAGGTAAAGCATATTCAACGTACATACACACACACAAACCCCTCCATATTCTGCATGATCTGTATATGATGCTTACACTGTATTGCTGTACCCTTGTTTCAGACCTTTCTCTAAATAAGCAAAAACTAAGACCTTGTTAGTGAGCTCAAAATATCTTCTTTTATTTATTCTCTTTTTCCTCAAACAGACCCAGCAGCTAGGTTCAAGACTTGTCTGTTCTTTCCTCTTTGTCTAAAAAACTGAAGATCTACGGACACATCTCTATCTAGTATGCTAGAGCCCTGAATGTTTAGGGCTGTCTTTTCTTTCCAAAGCTAAACAAAAAACCCATGCTGACCCCAGCTAGGGGATGAGAGGAGGGAAAAATAAACTAAACTAATGTATTTACCCCATTTGATCAATGGGACTTTAAATTGCTAGGATTATTTCTGTGTATCTGGTGCAGCCATTGCCTGGTGACTGGGGGCTCAGGGGTGTTGAGTAATGTGCTGAGTCCTAACAACCCCAGGAGGGATCTGTCCCCACACCAGGTGCGATATGGTGGGTCTGGCAAAGTGTTTTGGTCTCTTCAGCCTCTCTTACCACTTTTCTGGGGCTGGAGGTTGAAAAGAGAGATTCCTGAGGGAGTTGATTTGTCTTCTTCCACACATCATGGTACATCCATGCCTGGTGTCCCTTCAAAGGAGCATCAGGAAAGTCTTGCTTAGGGCTGCAGGGAATTTAGTGCTGCCACCTTTTTGGATGATTATTTTTCAGCTTATTGGAAGTTAATTACTCTCAAAGACACTTCTGGATCATGATATTAGATCCATAACAAGAACTTATTTCACTATTAAAAACCAGTCAAAGTTCTTGTGTATAGGAAAGCTTTCAATTTCAGCCAGATTTAGGCACTTCACCATATTTTAAGTCCTGCTTCAGAGATGAGGAATGCTGAAAAAAATCTACCCAAGCCAAAGGCTGGGCACTTCATAGTATCATAGAATAGTTAGAATTGAAAAGGACCTTAAGATCATCTAGTTCCACTGCCCCTGCCATGGGCAGGGATGCTTCCCACTAAGCCATGCCACCCAAGGCTATGTCCAACTCAGCCTTGAACACTGCCAGTGATGGAGCATTCATAACTTCGTGGGGCACTTCGAGATAGTTCTACTTATGAATCTTTCCTATAAATAGTATACAGCTTCTAGAAACTTGCATTTGAAATAGGGTAAGAATATGTTTCAGATTAAATAAGTTGTGTAAAGAGACGTTGTAAAAATAAATGCCTTTTAATGGACTAGGAAAATGTGGAGATTAGAAAAAGAAATACCTGACTAGCTCTCCAGAAGGAAAGAGCTTCTAATTGGGCTTTTTAGGGAAAGATGGTTTTCTCATACATTTTGAATAAAAAGCGTTCCTACATCTGATGATCTGCTTTGGCAATGAGGCACATTGTGATTTACACCCTGATAAGCGCAAGTTAATACACAAACACGTCCAGATTTCTAATAGAGGAAATGGAAAACCTGAAAGCCCAGTATGGGGCAATTAATCCCAGAACCAATATATGTGAAAAGTGTTGCAGTAAACATCATTTGGGAAAGAAAAGTAGGTGAAAAAATGGAAGTTCAGGTAACAGAATTGCTCAGTGAAATCAAATCTGGACAGGACTGTGAGAAGCTTTAATAAACCTAGGCAAATTAACAACCTGATGGCAGATTACACTTGATAAAGACAGAAACACAGTAATGAAGTTTGATGGAATAATTAGAATTACAGACTACACACTGCAGGGTCTTCAATTAACTGTGATTATTCTAGAAGGCAGCCCTGGGTGCCACAGAGTGCAGCTTACTGAGGACCTTAGCTGAGGGTAGCTCAGAAGGTCAGGTCCATACCACAACCAGTAAAAAGCAGACACTCTAGCCATTCATTGAGGAGTACATCTCTCCATTCACTGAATTTACTTCTGCCCCACATGGAACCACATGTGAAATAAATACAACTGGTGAGGACAGACCACAGTGCCTGGGCAACAAATGCCTGAGAAAGGCCTTGCAGGACAAAATATACCATATAAAGAGATTCACTTTGAAGTGGCTGGTAGACGCTCAGTAGGATCCTTTGGGGAGAGAATGGCAACAAGCAGGGACTTGGATCAGGGATGTTGCAGAGAAGCTACCTGCTCTAGTCGGTCCCACTGACTGTTACCTGCTTCTAGTGATCCATGTGGGTGCTACTGATACAGATAACAGTAGCCCAGAGAACACAAAGGAGGACTACAGAGCCCTGGGAGAGGTGGTCAGGGGCTCTGGAGCTCAGATTGTCTTTTCCTCAATTCTCCAGG
>JAOEHY010035032.1:0-35164 GCA_025447955.1 Psilopsiagon aurifrons | reverse complement strand
TGGACAAAGCCTTGGGTGGCATGGTTTAGTGTGAGGTGTCCCTGCCCATGGCAGGGGGGTTGGAACTAGATGATCTTCAGGTGCTTTCCAACCCTAACTGTTCTATGATTCTATGATTCATTTTTAAAATCATTCCAGAAAAAAATGGTTTTTTTTTATTCACCTCCTCCATTGCAACTATGAAACAGTAGCAATAAGTCTTGAAAGCAAAAATGAAAAACAATTGAAAGGTTTGCACTTAAGCTAACATATAGCACAGATATAATGAGAACATCTTTTATATGGTATAAAAGACTGAACATTATAAGCAGAATTTAAATATGAGAGTTACAGGGGTCTGGAGCTGTCTACCAAAATAGAAGACTCAAACATATTTACAGCTGGAGCTGAATATATTAATGTGTAGGAAGTTCTTGCCTTCACACCTGGTTACTGCAAATTTTAGAGTATATTTTGCTATGTCCTCTAAAACTGGAGAATGGGGGCTTATCCCACTGAGTCGGGGAAGTGCACTTTGTTAGAGTGACCTACAGACTGATTATCTGTTGAGCAATCCTGTTCTAGGTGTTCCGTGTTGTATCAGTGAAGATACTTCCAAAATAATCCAAAGGAAGAAATTGTTAAAAGCAGTAAAAGAAATATTTGCATACTACATGCAATTTAACTTGAGACTCCACAACCACTGGAACTCCATAGCTTCTCTTTGACTATTTTTCATATACAAGTAAACCCAGTCATCATATTCTGCTCCAGAAATGTATAACAGAACTGTCTGAAAAGGAAAAAAAAGAAAAAATTAAGAGAAGCAAGTGGTTCAATCTGAGCAATTATGACAGTAAAGAAGGTATTTTGTACTTCTCTCTATTCAGTAGCTTCTGACGGCTGAAAGCCTGTATTTTCTGGATCATCACATGTCAAAGTTGTAGCTTAATCCTTCAAGTTGACAGTCTCAAATACAGAAATCATCTTCACCAGCATAGCTTACAGCTATTTATTTCCTAAATAGTTGTTTCTAGATGACTACACTAAAGCTCTTTTAGCTATTGATATCATTGTGGCACTAATGGTTTTCTGCCCATAAGCACAGGCTTATCTATCTGCCAGTAGGTGTCTGTACTTTAAGGATTTGATCATGTGTATATCCGAAGACCACTGACTCAAATGTGCATTTATTGCAGATCCAATAGCTTTAGCAAGATGAAAAGCAATCTTAGACTTCTCAGCAGCTGTGAGAATCAGCTGTGAAAGCAGCATGCGAGTGAGGTGGGAACAGGCTTTGTTTCAGGGATTAAATCTAAATGCAGTTCGTACTTTCATGATTTTGTAATGGATTGATACAGGGTTATTATGGATAATATTTATTTAGATGAGTAAAAAATGTTTAACACAAAAGCGTTTTCAAATGGAAATGGCAAAGCACAGTTTGCAAATGCACAGGCTAAAATTATGTGTAATTTCAGTGAATTGCAAAGACTGAATAGCAGACAATTGTCTGTGGGGGTTTTTATGGCCTCAACTGACAAAAAGAATGTCTATATAGCACAGAGCATATAAATCAGTTCCATGACTCAAAGAAATTATGTGATACATCAATCATCTGCTTTACAAATATGCAGTGAGGCACTCAGTCATTTTTACATCCATCACAGGTCTGTTCAAGTGCCATACATTTTAGTAAATTAATTGGACAAGTCAGCATCAAAACATGCTCTCCTTTGTGAATGCTGGTTCAACACTACTGAAAATTATTAAAATATCTCCCATTTTACAGAAACTGATTGTCAAGGGTCTTCCCTGAGGACATCTGCAGCTGGAAAATGATTTATTGTTCTTACAATTTCAGTCATACCTGGACTGGAAATGACATCTCATTCTTTTTCAAATTGTTTTTATTTTTAATATGGTGTTTATCTAGCATCTTTTCCACTCAAAGATCCAAATTACTTTGCTGATAGCCATAGAGATCAAAGTATTCATTTATACATTTGGTGGTAGTAACCAGCAAATACCCAGTGCAGTGACTGTGAGGAATTTGAGACAGGCACAGCAAACCGAATTTTTTAGTTTTTCCGTGTCATGCAGGACAGACAAGGCTCATTTCTGATTAGCAAGTGGTCACACACAAAAGGTCAAGAGATTGGCTTGCTAGAATGGAACAACGATCTATGTTTCTCCAGAATCCTACTTCTGGCAATATTTAGTACCTAATGTCAAACAAGAAAGTGAACAAAGCCAGTCAAAAAGTACTTTGTTTGAAAATAACATATTTTTTACAGCCTAATGCTGTGTTACATCCATCTGGTCTTCGAAGGTTATATCTAACAGGAACAACTGGAGCTGTTTTCCTCTCTTGGAGTTTGATTTTAATCTGTTTATTGCCCATCTTGCAATTATTGCTTCAGCTCATTTTGAAGATAATTTGGTGTTTCATAGCAGATAGCTAAAGGAATCTGTTGCATTGTGTGACAAGGTCATAAAGCAATCTGACAGCAATTAATACTCTTCTCTTAAAGAGTAACAGCACTGAACATAAACCAGCTCTCACATGCACATGTATAAAACTGCATACAGACAGCTAAAGACAAGGTCTATAAAAAAGCTGACTATGACTTTAAACCAAATTCAAGCCCATCCATCAAGGGAGCAATTAGCCATGCCATAACATGGTCAGGGAGTCCAGGGCTGCACAAAGACAGGGGGATGCTGCAGGGCCACCTCTGCCTCCTGGCCATGGCTAGGGCCATGTCACCAACAGGAGTTCCTGGAGCACAGGGCTGAGCTGAAGTCTCCTTGACTTTCACACTTCCAAAGAGTTCCTTCTCTGCCTACGTTGCATCCCCTCCTTCCCACCCAAGGTCATTTCATGGCCTGCCTGGACTGTGCTTTCGAGGATCAGCAAGAATTAGTCTTGTATGTCATTCCTCTCTAAAGAAACACGTCTCTGACCCAAATGCGTGTTCTATAAAAAAGCTTCTCTTCCTCCAGATACTCTGTATGCACTGATCTGTCTATCCCAAGAAGCCACAGATATCACAAGACAACCCAAGAGTCTTGGTCAGTATAAGTAACTTAGCGAGTAATTTTGTTAAAGTCTTGGCATTGTAGCTGTTGCATTCTTTTGCAGTTTATAAATAAGTATCACTAGTTTTCTGTCTAGGACTTCCAGATAACCTTTTATGTAGAATTTTCCTCTTTGCTCAGAGGTTATAACTGGCTAAAACCTCTGTAGTAAAGTCAAGCATTCTGTAAATCCTATTACAATATTAGTTAATACAGTGCATGCTGCTCATTTAAGGTAATTTAATGCAATTCCCAGATCCCAGGACTCTGACTCAGTGTCTTCTACCTTAATACAGTGTACTGCTCTGTATCCAATTATACCCCTTCCACTTTGTGAAATCTCTCCTCACTTCTGAATAGTCAGAACAGGGTGTTCTAAAAGAGTTTCTGTAATGCACTCTCTGGATTTGAGAGATGCATGATAAGTCGACTTTTTTGACCATTTGCATTAATGGAAAGATAATTATTTCCAAAGCAGCAGTGCAGCTGTATGAAGAGACAGTATGGCCTATATTGAATCACACCATATTGACATTACCATTAAAACAAAAAAACCTGCTCAGACTCATAACAATTACACCATTTCAAAATTATTTTCTAGCCTTCCTAGTAAGGCTAGAAAAAAGCACTAGTTTTAACATCCCTTGATAGCTCTGCATAAATTGGGGAATTAATTTTGGAGGGAAAAATAGTCACATTTGCCTCATGGGGGGGAGGTGTCATTACATCTGACGTCTGTAAAAATCACTTGAGTTTGGAAGACAGAGTCAGGCCCATGGGACTTCTCCAGAGTGGAAATAACCAGTTTTAAGGAACTGAAAATGAATTCAAACCCTTCTGATTAAGAAATCCTTTAGCAGTGAGCTATCATGTGAAATCATGTGGGGTTTTACTTTTGTGAAGCTAAGAATTTTCTTCTCTTTGCAGATAAGTGGATTTATAGACAGAATTAAAAGAAAAATATAAATAAAACAATGACAAAACAAGCAAACAAACAGAAGAACAAAAAAACCCACCACCACCACCATAAAAAAAAAAAACACCACAAATGTGTTAATTCCAATAAACATTTTATCAGTGATGTAATAGCACCTGATGACAACACCTGTTTTCTGAAGCAGAATCTGTTGCCTATAGTTAAATGCACTGCTTTAGCATAGTGCAGAGCAAGCAACCATAAAATCCAAAAAGAGACTAGATATATTTCCCTAAACCATAGAGAAGGATTAACATGCAAGAATGGTCTTCAAAAGAATGCAGTAGGATCAACACTTGCCTTTGAAAGATAAGACAAAGAGCTGCAAAGAGTGGGTACTTGCAACATCATCTTTCTGAAAGTGCAAAGTGGAAATCTGAGGAAAACTGTCTGCAATTTAGGTACCTTTTAAAATCTGGTAGGTAAGGAAAAAACCCACCACCTCCCCATTCCCCAAGTATCTTTTAACTACTACTGAGTAACAAGTTTGTTTAGGTAGAAGTGGAGGATATTGTGAATGTTTCCTTCTTCAGCTGCATTACTCTGTAAGAGCACACACAAAACTTGATTGTCTAATTGAATCCTGGGTAGCCTGCCTGAACACCTTCTGGGTTAGATGATTCCTTGGCTCTGTTCCCATTGCAAGAATTATTTGTGTGTAAGAAGCCGTGGGATGAAGCACTGCTGTAGACAAAAAGGAAACTTGTCTGATTCCCAAAGGCCTAATTCTTGAGAGTGACCAAGTTTTACCATTAGGCATGCCACTCTAATTCAGGCATCCTCATGGAAAGCAGGAGGAACAGATTTGATTTCTCTAGGCTGGAAAGGCACTAAAACAAGACCTGTCACAATTGGAGCATTTGTTGTCAGACCTGAGCTATTAGATATCCTTGAGATGCTTTTCAAAACCTCTCTTCAAAGGAAGGAGTTACACAGCTGGTGCTAGCGGATTTCCCCCTCTACTGTCAGCGTACTGGCTGTTGTTACTCTTTTCATGAAGCATATAGCGCTGCTGAAGAAGTACCTGCAGAGGTACTTATACACCTAGAGTTACATGCTATACCCTAGGTACACTGTTAGCATTATTAAGCATTAATAAGAGGATGAGGATGTTTAGTTTCTTAAGGGTTGGGGTTTTTTGGTTTTTGGGATGGTTGTTGTTGGGAGGTTTTTTTGTTGTTTGTACTTTTCTTGGGGGAGGGGGGGTAGGTGTGCTTGGTTTTTTTTTAATCTAGCCTACAGGAACTGAGGCTTTTTGAGAGATAAAGACATTTAAGCTTAAAAGGCATCCCTTTCATCAAAAGAATTCCCCAAGCCCCAAGATACATCTACTGACAGAAAAATATAGTTGAATGCAAAGCCAAATGCATAACAGGAATATAACACAGTCCTTTTTTTCCCTACATAATAAATGACAGCTACTGAGGGAATGGCTACAGATGAAAAGAACAAACTTGCTTTCTTTTCAAAGCACCAAAGGGAAATGCATGAAACAATGAAACTGTTGAGTAAGACTCCGTCAAGATAAATATCATATATCTCAAAAGAAAAGTATCTTTAAAATCTGATTTCTATGACTGGAAGTATTTCAGTAATCTATGTACCTTACTTCAATCACCAGTTGTTTTTTGTCAGAATTGAAAGTCCAGAATTTTTCTGTTTAGCTTTGCATCACTGAAATACCACAAGGCATATATATTGCTATACATCACTGAAATGCCACAAGGTTTTCAGTTCCATCTATCTCCAAAGGTGCCTTTCTTTCTTAAATTCAGTGTGCCAAAAAAACCTGTGCTTACTATATTAATGTGTCACAGTAATATTTTATATAAATATTTGTGTTGATTTTGTGCATTGATACTGCTCATATTATCAGAAGTGACCAACAATTTGAGACACTTTGCCTCTTGGATGCATATGCACAGATCTATTCTTTAAAAACATTGCAGAGGTAAGGAAGACTCCCCATGTGCTAGGGATTTGGGTGGGACCTCAGACACTGGGAACTCAGAGCCGGCAGTGCCTCTAGGAACTCTTGCTCATTAAGTCTCATAATTGAAGCTATTCAGCTGTGAACTTCAGGGATGACAAATTTGAAAAGGAAAGTCTCTCTGTATCATCCCCTGTCTAGGAGCACACAAAACAATACTATGAAAAGGGAACATACGTTCTATACTTAAGTTATTTAATTATAACTAGTTTTCACTATCTTCTTTTGGTTCATATTCTCTTTGGAGAATACAGCAGCTGCGGGGAGGGGAGGATTTTCAAATTCTTCAAATCTGATCACTACAAGTTTGTCCTCAAGAGGAAATAGAAACTTTTCGGCCAGAACTCTCTCAATCAGTGATAATCTGCAGAGCAGAAGCCACACCCATAGCCTATGCGCCAGCAGACCAGAGTTTTGTGACCACATCAGCTTCTGAAAGCCACATGAAATGAGGCTGACATAACAGTTGCAGGGAGCAAGGTTCTTACCACAGGTTGTATGTCTGTTGATACATTACACAGTCAGGATATCACTTCACATATGAACTGCAAAGTAACTTTCCACCCTGATAAACACTACTGAATACTTCCATCCTCTACGGTTTGGGGAGGGCTCTTTGAAAATAAGTATCGGGCATTAATCCCTGGAAGACATGGGTACACCATAAAAGGTTGTTATTCTCAGGTAGTTTATCCTTCACAAAGTGCCTTTTGTGGGATCTTGCAGTACAAGGGCAACTGGAACATGAAACCCAACTGCAAACTGGCCATTTCCTGAGCTAGTTACAGCCCACTCCCATGGCTTCAGGCTAGGGCTTCGCCTCCACGTTTGGAGAGGCATTTCACACCCACTTCAGAGGATGCTCTACCAACAGATCTGGCTCCTCCTTGTCTTTCCAGGCTTGCCTTTGGTGGCTATGTTTGCAGTCTTTGCCTCCTTTGTCCTCTTATAGCTATAGGATTGCTACTGTAGGCTGAGAGTCTGTGTTTTTCCACATTAGCACACACTGAAGACTGTGCTGAACCTACCACTTGCCACAGCCTATAACTGGAGGAGCACAGGAAAAAGGCAATTTGGATGCTTTCCAAGTCTCTTGCTGAAAAATTCAGATTGTATCAGTGCCGTGCATCCCATTAGCAGCCTCATTCTTCCTCAAGTTTCATTCCAGCAATACTGAAAAGAGTGGAAATAAGATCTATAGGAATATTTGTAGATGTAGAATTCTATACCAGTTTCCATAACCAGCTGTTAGCTTTAGATCTTTAGAAGGTTTGTCCCTAAATTTTGCAAAGAACTTCAAGGCAGGGAAAAAAGTGTCAGAGTCTTCATAGAACATTTGTCAATATTTTTTTTCCTTCAGTGAGACTGCTGTGTGTACTTAGTTTTGAATCTTCTGTGTCTTGGCAGGGAGCATTGTGGTGAGGCTGATATTCAATTAGTTCAATTCTGTCACAACCTCAAAATCTGTTTGGCTCCAGCTTGATTGTTGCCAAGTTCGATTTAGTTAGGATCATATTCTATCATTTCACTAAGAATGCTATTTTAGTTACTTTGGAGAAGAAACACAGGCTTTTCTTGGACCAAAGCCACAATTCATAAATCAATTCATCCTGCCAATGGCCACAGTAATAATGATGGAAGACTGGTTATGTTACATCTGCTTTAAAGTTTTGGGGGGAGCTGGAAAGAAGACCACCTGTGTGCTGTACATATCTCTTGAAGGACTGGGAAAACTGAATCTCTCACATTCTAAGCACAACTGGTCACTTTCATCAGAGAGATATATACTATGAAAGCACATGCAACCAACCAGCATTCCCATATCTGATTAGGTAACAATGAATGCAAGTGAATACTTCTACTGTGAAAAAAAGGAGCAAATGCCTGCCAGGGTTGCAATAATTAGTGTGTTAAATATTTTCCAGTTTAAGTAGTTCCCTTTTTCTTGGTGCTATGACTAGAGATAAAAAGAGTTGGAAGACAAACACATCCAAAAGACCTGTTTTACTGCTTTTATGACTGGCAATAAGCAGTCACTTGTTTTTTCCTTACTCCTCAAAAATCATTGCTAGAGACAGTCCACAGCAGCAGAGGCTAAGGACCAACACTCAGTAGACATGAAAGTAGTTGCATATTAAACAATACTGAACCTTTATGTTGAACCTTTGGCCACCATGTCCCAGCTATCTTGTGCAAGATCAAGTCTTGTTAATAATCACACCATCAAATATCAAGCTATGAAATGTTCAGAAATAAGTACCTTTGCAAATGCAAAGCCAGACTGCAAGGACCACACAGGTCCTAGTCATTCCTCCCTTAAAGTTTATCTTGTGGGTAGAAATTGGAGCAAAGAAATTTGATTTCAATCTGATTCAAACAAGGCTCCAGCCAAACTGGATATTGTTGCATGGCCAACCAGAGTAAACAACAACAATCCAGATAAGAACTATAGAACTTTGTAGCTTAAGTACCTCAATTTACTGAGGGAGTATCTGCTTAACTCTCTCTGAAGCAGTGGGCATACATTGCATACTGAGTTCATCTAACCTACATGAGTGACACAGTCACTTTTGTCTCTTCTGTCTTGAGAGCCAGGAGAAACCTACTAATAAGATCTAATCACATCCCTGATGTAGCCATAGCTTATTTGTTCAAGCCATTTTAGTGCCTGTTCCTGTTCCTAAATTGCAAACAACAATCACTGCCTTGATAATCAGGCCAATATCACTCCACCACTACCACCTCTTGCAAAATGTGGGTGTAGAATAATATGGGCTTGTGATAGTTGTATGCAATTCTATTTCAAGTTTTGCACATGCACACTAAACAGAAATGGTATTATGTAGACATCCATTTTTATACCCATCCACTTATATATTGTATCCCCTCCTATACAGCTCAGCTGTAATGACAGAAGTAAGGCTTTGCTTTATTTCTTTCTCTGACCATCTATGCAACTAACACTGCAACCTTAAATGAATGTAAGTGAAAAAAGACACATTTTGCTAATTTGCTTTCCCCCTTGGCAGATGTTTGTAACGGAGGTCAGGAAGTTAAAATGTGGATTGATTTTTCACATTCTCTGTGAATGAAGATACTGCTTGTGCCAGCTAAAATATGTCCTTTCATTTTGCTTTTTCCCAAGAGGTGAACCATAAAGACAGAACGAGATTTTCTATTGTCTTAAACAGAGAACAGGATCAGTTCCTCACTATGTCATTGAACTCTCAGAAATGAATGGAAATATGATTTAAAGTATAGCACAGCTAGACAGTGATTCTCCAAAAACTCTTTGCTTCTAACCCGCCTCATTTCCTTTTTATTTTCAGGTAAATAATTCCTTAACAGGGAAAATAAAATGGAGAACAAATAGGCACTAAAGAAAAAAAGGTTCAAACCTAAGTACAGTACATTAATTCATGCACAATAAATAATATTTTTCTTACAATAATATGTGTTTTACTTTGCTGTCTTGACACTGGACTGCAGTATTATGAAAATATCAATATTTAAAATTTAGGAGAACACTGAGGCTATCCATATAGCAAATCCATTTGGCTTCCTCAGGATATGTATATCTCAGGCAATGTAAATGGAAGTCTTGATGCTGGAGGACAGTTGAAGGGTGCATCATGATTCTGGTGGTTCAAGGTGCTTGTCTGCTTCTTCACCATCCTTACCTTCTGTTCTTCAGTCAAGCAAGTCTTCTCCTCTTCCTATATAAATATGCTTGTGTTTCAGAGAAGATTAAAAGATGTGCTAGCCAGTGTCCTTGTGTACAGGGATCGAGATCTCTGCAGAGAGCTCCCCACCACTGTTAGTGCAGACACTGCACAGGGCTAGGGCTATAAAAAGGGTTAGGCTACTGAGCCGTTTGGGGCCAGAACTGGAAACCTGGCCACTACCAGTCAAAGTAAGAATATAGGACTCACAGCACTCCTCAGATAACTTGGTCCTGTTTCTTTCTACAACTGTAAATCACAGCTGGCTCAGCATGAGCTCCACACACAATTGGATTAGTTATCCTTCGCCTCACCAAGCTGCAAAGACTTGAAGCTGTGCTACAACAGAATTAAACACTTTGAAACAAATTGTGTCCTGTTTCAGAGTAATTCACCCCTGTTTCTGAGCAAACCACATATTCATGATGTTTCAAGTGCTTGTTGGTTCTGTTGGCAGAATTTGAGATCCACTGGCTCTCTTAACTCTATTCTGACTCTTTGTATCTGAATATGTGACAGAACCATGAGCATTGAAAAAAAGGATCCCCAAGTGCTTGATAATATATAAATGTGCAGAAAAAAGGGCTTCTCCACTGAAGTAAAACCCACTTCATGTGTAAACTGATTGTCACACTTATATAAGAATGTATATGGGGATATCACTTCATCATAAAAATTAATTGAAGGATTGGGAACTCCAGTCTATTCCAGATTCTTTGAACTGAGATTTAAGTTTGAACAAGTCTCCAAACTCTTTGTTATTGAGATTTTCTGCCTGTAAAATGGAGATAATAATTATCCATTTAATCCTTAGGCTTGGTACTTCAAGATGCTGCGTGTTAGCAATTTTTTCTGGCTTGTGGAAGGCATTCACCACAAGTGGTCACTCCTTTAATTTTTTCCCATGTACAGGAAAATAGAGGAAAATATAATATTGCAAATAGTTTTCTATACTAGTTGCAGTGCCCAGGACAGAGTAAGGATATAGTCTAGAAGGTCAATAAACTGCTGACATAGCAACTCAGTATCTGAAGGAAAACGCAGTATCATCTTCTCCCTGGCAATATGTGCTATGTGTCTGAACAGAGAACAACTGTCACTGTAGGTATGTGCTTGTTGCTGAGACATCTCACTTGCTCATCCATGGAAAAGTGCTCCTTGATCAGGGCAGAAGCTGGTCAAAGCAAGCTGGGAGAACACAAGGATCACCCATTATTTCTCATCCTGGCTTTAACACCAAGGGCAGAGAACCAGTTCAGGCAGTGAGAACTGACCCCCAACCTTTGCCCAAATCTTAAACCAAACCTGAAGTAAATTCAGTTAACATTCATTTCTGTGAACTCCCTGTAGATGAGAGCAGGATAATGTACAACTGAATAATTCTTCTCTAGTTAGAGGTAGCAAGGACCAGAAAGTCCTGTCTTATGACACTTTCAGGATAATTCCTGGAAAAAAACATTGTGAATACATTGTGAGCCCTGGAAGATTCCTACAGCTCCAAGGGACTCTGTGAATGTGTGGAAGCTCTGTCCTCTCTAATCAACATACCTCAATCATTGTGAATGTTTCATCACCTCTGTGCACAGCTACTTTTTTACTCCAATGTTCTTCTTATGAACGTTAAACTTGACAGTCAAAATTACTTCAGGCACAACTTATCACTTTTATTATAGGATGTGATATGTTAGCTTGTGATAGTTAAATTGTAGTCTAAGACTGATCTGCTACAATCTACATAAAAAGAAAAAAAAAGGAATAAATCCTATTTTTGATAGACTAGACATGAGCTCCATTTCTGTAACACTTTGCCTCATTTCAGAAAACACAGCTAATGTCAACAAAATGATTTTTTTCTGGACTTGATTTAGGATGTAGGTACATATTATTGTGAGGCCACTGGAAGGGCTCAGATACATAGCTCTGTTTGCTATTTTGTAGGAACTGAGGGTGTTTTTTCCTTGTGCCAAATGCAAGATTGTTTAACCCTCAGTGAGAGGGCTTGGATGACTTCATTAAAAAGAGTCTGAGAGGCAACTTGACAGTGGCCTACAAATATCATCCTGGTGGAGCAGCTACTTGTAACACAAAGTGCTTCAAAGAAAATACATAAAAATACTGTACACCTGGAAGATCAAGCAAAACCAATCAATTAGAAAAAAAGTGAAAAAAATGTTGAACAAATAACTCCTATAAGAAAGGGAAATTCCGAACTGAAAACCAGATATGAAATTATGTCAGAGGTAAGGAGGGTGAGGTAGCAATACACCTGCCAAGATTCTGTAGCCACATAATCATAGAATAGTTAGGGTTGGAAAGGACCTTAAGATCATCTAGTTCCAACCCCCTTGCCATGGACAGGGATACCACACACTGCAGAATATCAGACAAGCCTGTTGTACTGTCTACTTCTGACTCTATAGTCATTGTCACTGTAACTCCAAATTCACACAGCAACCTGAAATTCCTCTTCATGCAGCATGGTTTGGCCTCTGGATTCCTGTTTAGCCCCATGAAGCAAAACACAAATATGAATCTGAATCCTGATTCAAAGTCTTGCAAAACCTGAGGTAAAAAGCCTTGGATCTAATATTTTGGGTTTAATGAATTTTTAAACTAAGAGCTTGCCAGAGAAAATATGGCTTTTTCTTATTATTATTTGCTTTGCAATGCTCTCTTATTTTCACCACTTGATCATGACTAGAACTGCTGGCTACTTTATTATGAGCAATCTAAAAGGCCTTTACTGCACAAATAACATTCATATTCTTTGTTTAGATTAGTGCAGTTTTATTGTAGATAAAGCACAGGTGATATTTCATGTAAGTGTAGGGAAAAAAAATCCTGCTGCTGCTGTCCTGTGACTTTGTTTATTCAAGAGGAAGGACTCTTTCAATAACAGAATGGGTGATGTAACTACAGTGTGCCATACATCCATAATGAATCGGTATCTGATGCAGCATTTACATTGCACTGCAGATTTGCAGTTTCATTGTCCCTGGGTGTCTGTCCTACGAGCTACAACACAGTCCTTCAGCGTGTTACATCAGCCATCCCATTCCAACAGATCTGTTTCCCAGCATCATTAAATGCAGCTCTGTTTCACACTGTTGAAGGCAATGAATCACAAAAGCCATGATTCACAAAGTGTTGTTCAGTTATGTCCTTGAGGTTGGCTCTGGGCTGGGATACGGTCCACTTGTTTCAAAACACGTGGAAAATGTGGTTAACCCCGTCCTTCTGCAGGCAGATGCATTTTCTGCCAGTTGGCAATGGTCAAGGAAGCTCTGGAAGAGGGTTATGTTTTTGCAAGTTAGAGAGGACCTACTGACAAGCAGCTTGGACCAGTACTGATCAGCTGCAAGTTTACAAAATCTTATGCAGTTATTAATCCTCCTATTACATCCAAAGCAAACGTTTTGGCCTCTGTTTTAATTGAG
This sequence comes from Psilopsiagon aurifrons, assembly GCA_025447955.1. NCBI lineage: Eukaryota > Metazoa > Chordata > Aves > Psittaciformes > Psittacidae > Psilopsiagon > Psilopsiagon aurifrons. Next base: position 21,979 of record JAOEHY010035032.1, on the reverse strand, counting down.
GCTTTGGGACAGCAATAGTATCTGGTTCTCCCTTCCATGATAATCTCAGTAGAACAAAACTCTGTCACAAATAATAAGGTCTCCCACATTTTGACAATTGCCAAAGCAAAGCCACGATATTTATTGAAAATTGAAGACTGAAAAAAAAAAGATTCCTTTTATGCAGGGAGCACATTTTTTCCATTAACAAGCACCTATGCCAAAATATGGTGGGGTTTTTTTTGTTTTTTCTTTCTTGTTATAGAGCAAAGATGTGGTAGGAAACTATTTGAATAAATCAGTAATGCAGTTGAAGAACATTGTTCTTATCATTCTTGGTGCTCCTCCTCAGAAGGAAATCCTTCATATCCCACAGAGGTATCTATACTGTGGCTGTTCTAGAGAAGAAAAGGATTTTGCAAAGCTAGGCAGCCCTCTTCTGAAAGATAAATAAAGCCACTTCCTGACTATACTGTTCTAGTCCAGACTCCTTCCCATCTTACTAAGGGAGCCCTTTTTCATATAGGTACTTAAAGTCTTTAAGTCTTTAAAACTTACTCCTCCTATGAAAGGAAGATCAGCCCATCTGCAAAACAGGGCTGTATGAAAGAGGTCAAAGGGAGGGGAAGGAATGAGATTAAAATTACTGACCAAAAAGAAGTGAAAAAATAAATGCATACTCTTTTCACCCATGGAAAAGTGTATGGATCAGTGAGGATTATGTTTTGAGTCATCCTGGTTGCAAATCTCTTCAGAAATGGTGATGACCTCCTCTAGGACAGCAGGAGATGTCTGTCTGATGTTTGTAATGCAAACATGGGATTGCATAGGCCAAATCCTTCTGAGGCTCAGAAAAGAGCAAAAATGTAGACAGTCATCTTAAATAAACATGTATGTTGTGTATTTACAGTAGTAATAGCCTAGACAGCTGTGCCTGCACCTATGGATCCTGCAGCCCATGGTGCCTAGGATTAGGGCCCCTCGCAGAGATGCTGAGCAAGGATGCAGAGTGCAGCATGGAGAAACACAGAGGCTGCGGAAACAGTATTGCAGCACACAAAATGCAAACAATGGCCTTCTCAACTTTTCAGCTCAGTTATGGATCTTCAAGTTGGCTTGATGGCAGCATAATCAAACTCGCTGCAAGTCATGCTTATTTTCTGGAAATCTGTATCAGTGCTTCTTCCACTCATAGGCAGATCTCGGAGTCCTCACAGGTTTTGGAGCTCCACCTACATAAAACTCTGAATAGCCTTTCACTGCCAGCCAGCAAGAATCTGCCAGTAAGAAACTACAGTAGCTACGTCCTGGTCTATGCAACTTCAGATTTCTGGCTCACCTGCGCTCCTGCTATGGACACCAGCACAGGGCAGTCCAGTCTACTCTCATTTCAGAAGCTGTAGATGACTCTGGTCACCAGAAGTATTGGCAGCCTTTCCTAGGCACTTAGCACAGTGGTGGTCTTTTACCAACTGCTAAGGAACTTGGCCCAGATAATACTGCTGAGACTTCACCAGTGCTGAAGCAGTCGCCAAGAGAAATGTGAAAGGCTCCTATTCATTTAAAAGGATAACTAGCTTTAAAGCCTAATTAGAGACATTTTAACGTCACCAATTTTATGAATCTTTTCTCTGTGGGTGAACACTTCACTAACACAATACACAGAGCTAATACATGTTCAGCCTTGTCACATCTTGATATTGTCTTCATTGGAAAAGATTGTCTACAGAAATTAAGCCATATATTTTAATATGTTAAGTGTTGTAAAGAATTCAGTGAATTATTTGGATAATTGAGAACCTCAAGTGAAAACAGAATACTCATTGTCAACCTAGTCACAAGAATATGCCTGATCCAAAGTCTGTGTCTAGCTGAATAAGGTGGATCCTCTTTAGGACTCCAAAAAGCAGCACCAAAAGCAGATAAATTTAATAAATGAGCATTATTTGGTATCCGTGAGCAACATAATTCCTTTTAAAACAAAGCAGATGTGGTATTTAGTATGGATAATGTATTCTGTTCCCACCATTGATATTGATGTCCTTTCAAGTGAACAGAATATGCAGCCATTAATGAGCTCTTTCTGTTAAGACGTTCAGCAATGAATTAATTAACAATGTTGATGTGTAAATTAGGCTTCAGAATTTAAATTGTCTTTGCAATATGAGGTAGGTCACATTTTTCTGTCTCTGGCTCAGCAGAGCAGGTGAGGATTGGCTAAAAGCTAAACATAGCAGTAGTCCCATTAAAAGAACATGCATTAGGGTTTGGGGTCATTTCTAGACTAGAAGTGTTACCTGCCTTACTAACCTTGTTATTCAAAGAACAACAGCCCTTTATGCTGCTTTCTTTCTCCCTTTTTGGTGGGGTGTCCCACCATGGCACTTGGCTGTGTGCAGTGGAGGAACATGGGACCCAAATTACACCAACGAAGGAAGCAATTCATTCAGGTACCAGCCTCTCTGGGGCTTCCACAATGGAATGGAGGCACTTGTATGGATGCCTTCAACCATCCCTGTTATGGGCATTTTATCAAGTACTTGAATCTCAACAGCCTTTCTCATTCCCTGGCCTATACCAGTCATTGCAAGATCAGGTAGCCAGTCTGCCTACCTTGTATATTTTCCAGTCTTTCTTCAGTCCAGGATGAGGACAAACTGAGGTGCTGCATCTGAAGAGAACTGTTTGACTAGGTCAAAAGCAGTAGAGAAGGAAGTGATGTAGTTGCTACTTTATTAAGCATTTATAATGGCTGCTGTCATTTTATTGTTTCTAAAACAAGAAAGAGCATGATCATTCAACTAATGTCATGTTTGCACAAAATATATAGAGCACTGAATTCTAGGGAAAATCAGTATTTCAAGCCAAGTGTTGCTTGCACTGACATGAACTTTTGACCTTTACTTCCCTTTAACTTCTCCCAGTAGAACAGAGATTGGAGTAATCCCAAAACATAGTTTTAATGCCTTTAAAATCTCCTTCAGAGATAGTTTCTCTAACATGGTTTACCTCTTGCAGATTGGAGGCTGTAGTTTTCCACAGCTGACTCCTAGGGCAAAGCTTAGTGGAAGCAGTCCTACTCACAAGGGCAGCTGGCCTTTTGGGGTCACATTATCAGAGTATAAGAAAACTGGGAAGGGAGAAGTTGTGATTCATAAGATGAAAGAATGTGCTGATTTCTACACCAAATCACTATTGTATGGATATTGTTTTAAAGTATTTGACCTGCTCAGGTCTTATCTGCTGTGGCTGAAGTGTACTCAACTAGCACAAAGACTTGGCAACTAGCATGAAACTATTTGTCTCCCTTCCTCTCATTAACTTTAGGCTTGAGCAATGTCAGCTAGGAAACAGACTTAATCCAGCATTTTACGAGCATCATGATAAGCATATTCACTGTCTCAAATAAAAAGCAAAACTTCCTCAGTGCACCTATTATAAGGGGGGAAAACAGCTTTAAAAATCCCACCTGCAAACCACTTTGTATTCTGTGGATATGATGCCTCATATTTTTTCTCACGTTAAGACATGTGAATCAACACCACCTATACAATTATACTTCATGTGAAATTCCAATATTCAGAGAATGTATTATTCAGTTGAATTGGTAGTGTGTGAAAATAATCCAAAAAACACATGAAAGAAACATCCTGCATACAGTAACAAGTGGGCTTTCTTTAAGGATTCCTCACTTTTTGAGAGCCTCAATTGAAAGAGCAGCATAGATGCAAAAATGGAAGGCATGATGAAAGTGTCACTGTATACACAGATAGAATCATAGAATCATAGAATAGTTAGGGTTGGAAAGGACCTTAGGATCATCTAGTTCCAGTCCCCCTGCCATGGGCAGAGACAACTCCCACTAAACCATGCCACCCAAGGCTATGTCCAACCTGGCCTTGAACACTGCCAGCGATGGAGCATTCACAACTTCCCTGGGCAACCCATTCCAGTGCCTCACTGCCCTTATGAGGAAGTAAAGAATTTCTTCCTCATAATTGTGAAGAAATCAGAAGAGAAAAAAGGCAGAAGAGCAAAATTGTTGGAATGGATGTATTTGTTAGCAACATCATACGCATTAAAGTGGTCATACTTAGTGCTATAGGAGCTCCACAAACCATTTCAGACTATATTTCCTACCTGTTTGTGTGGCTTGTGCCGCTGGTGTTCTCTGTGTTTCACAAGATTTAACGCTTTTACCTTCCCACCCATGCTGTGAGACACAGCAGCATTACCAGATGTGGTCCTGCAGACTGGCACTCTGGAGTGTGGTGAGACGGCTGTCAGCTCTGTGACTTGCTGGCATTAGCCTGGAATAAGACATACAAGGGTGATGATGCTGCAGTGTCAGTGCAAATCCAGGCTTCTGGAGACCCTCCTGCTTTTAACGGGTACAAATGTGCATCTTCACTCTGACCCAGTGCTACTCTCGGTTGCTGAATAAGCTGATATTTCAGGCCCCTTGGTAAAACTTCCATTGCCTTTGCTTGCACATGCAGGTCATTGTGTGCATAAGGTGAGGGAGGGACAGATGTGTGAACCGAATGAATTGAGTGCCACCACTTTTAGGAACAGTGGCCTCCTTTCTGCTCTGTTCCTCTTTGTACCTCTTTAGTGTAAGTTTCTTTCCTTGGGATTTGCTGCATGTAGCCAGTCTCTACAAATTCACAGACTCTTACCTTTGCAGAACTTTGACTGTGTAATGCCTCTTGTTTCATTGTAGGGTGGTTGAGCATTTCCCTTTTTACAGGACTACATTAAGGACAGAGTTTGAAGCTTTCAGCATTCAGACTTTATTGTTCATGTATTCCACCATGTACTGTACTCCACATGTTTTTCTGCAGGGACAGAGCCATGTCCACTGCTTTTTCTTAAATGCTCTTCCCTGTGTTTTCTGAGCTTGTATTCCTCTGGGCATAATCACTGTTCTGCCTGGAATGCATCAAACTCAGCACTTTCTCTTCTTCCCCCCCCCTCATCCCACACTTACTTTCTACTCCCGTGCTGCTTCTTTCCTACAGTTCCTCTAGGTCTTTAATCACACAGAATTTTACAGTAGCTAGAACAGTAGCTGTCCTGAAAGCCTATTTCTTTCTTATTATTCATCATGTGCTGAATATTCTGAATATAGAATCACAGAATCATAGAATCATAGAATGGTTTGGGCTGGAAGAGATGTTAAAGATCATCCAGTTCTAACCCCCCTGCCATGGGCAGGGACACCTTCCACTAGATCAAGTTGCTCAAAGCCTCATCCAGCCTGGCTTTGAACACTGCCAGGAATGGGGCTGCCACAGCTTCTCTGGAGAGCCTGTGCCAGTGCCTCACCACCTTCACAGTGAAGAATTTTTTCCTAATGTTTAATCTAAATCTCTCCTCTTTGAGCTTAAAGGCATTTCCCCTTGTCTTGTCACATGCCATGTAAAAAGTTCCTCTCCAGATTTCTTGCAGGCAAGGATAGAAATATGCCATCAGAAAAATGAGCCACCTTTTCAACGCTTTGCAACCTTGTGCATCCCCCATCCAGCTTCACACAGGTTTGGATTGTGTGTAACAGTGAGTGAAGTTGCCATTTGGTGAAGTTGGGAATCTTTTGAATTAAAGCATTTCTTAAACTGAAAACAGAACAACATCAGGCATGGATCAGGATGAAGTGTTAATCAGGGAGGAGCACAGTGATCCGTAGTTCTCCCATTGGCAATAACCAAGGATATACAAAGGGATTAAATCTGTGCTTCATCTACCCCAACCTCATCCTATTATGGCTATCCCTGCCCTGAGTGAAAGAGTGGGCAAAGTGAGTCTCTTCAAACAGCTCCATGTCAGACTACAGTCCCACTGAGACAGTCTGCCATTTCTTTTTCCTTTCCCCTATTTCGCAGGACCATGGCAGGAGAACAAGGCTAACTATCTGGTCCATGGGTGTAAAATCAGCACACGCACTTGGAATGGAAAAAGGCAATTCAAAGTACAGTGAAGCATAGACCCTTTTTCTTTCCTGGAAGATGACAGTACCTGGCACCTCATAAGTTTGCCCCTGGTTATAGGAACAGCTGGAGAGGGGACTTGTATTGCTGCCTGACATGTTTCCTTTGGATGGAAAATGATTTTGTGCTAAAGTGTTGCAAAGCAGTAACCCAGCACAATGGGAAGCTCTCGTGACCTGACGTGTTCCCTCTGTTTTTCAGATGAAGGAGCCCCACAGCAAAGGAGACTTGCTACCCAAGCCGGAGCCCAGGCCACTGTGGGGTGGTGAGGAGGCAGGTAGGGCAGCTTGCGAAAGGGCGGGCAGTGGGGTCCAGTGTGGCACAGGGGGGCCAAGCGGGCAGAGCTCTCGCTTCTGGTGTGCCTTTCTTTAGGGCTGAAGTGCTTTGTCCCCAAGCCAAACTCAATTGAAGGTTGCTTTTCATGTCAAAATGAGACGTAGGCTCTCACCCACTGAGTGTTTGCTGGACAACAACAACAACAAATCACTTGCGTGTGGGATGGCTGCAGTGCACAATGTGCTGCACAAAAGTTCCTGAGGAATTATGCCATGGCATAATGAGGATAAACAAAAGTATCATGGCAGATCTATTTAAGAAATCACCAGCCACATTTCAGCATTGATCTGCTATGTGAGAAGAGCTCTCATTAGCTACCAGCAAGAGTCCTGTGAATATATTTGAGGGCAAAGTCAGACACACGGTGACCCCTGATCTGTACAAAGGGAGACCAAGGACATGACAGCTGTGGGTATGAGGAGCGTCATTAATTTTAGCATAGACAGAATAAACCGCATATGTCAAACTTGCATGTATTCTTCTTACTCGACGCCCTTTCTGTGTTGGGGTTTTGCTTTTGGGGGCATGTGGGGTCACTTTTTTGTGCTTTGTCTTTACTTTTCTTTGCCTGATCATAAGCTTGGATCTTACTTTAAAATGAAAAGTGTACCAGATTAATTTAAACTGCTGGTGCTGTGGTTGGATGACATGCCAGAATTGTATTTAACCCAAGGAAAAAAATGACCCAAAAATAGTGTGGCAACACTGTGCAAAGTCCCAGTAAACACAGACTGCTTCTAACATGACAAGTAGCTGTCAGATTCTGAGGCAGATTTCACTTGAATGGTTTGGGGATTTTCTTCCTGCTTTCTTTGCCACTTTTGCAACTGTCCCCCTGGGAAACATCCCATAAGCCTCTGTCCCCATTAGGAGGAAATCTTTCACTTCCTTGCTTTGATTTTGAATGCTTAATGCTCCTGGTTAATTCTCCTGACCTATAACCAGTCTTGGCTTCTGCACATAGAGATAAGTGCCGATCTAGATGATAAATCTTTATGAAACAAGTTTAGAAATACATTTAATTAACTAAACATTCTCACTCCTTCATGAGATCTCACTGTGGTATGTGAACATTGCAAGTTATGCTGACTCCTATGGAACATTAGCAACAGTCATAATGCACTTTTTTCTAAAATATGGAGCCCACACAGGGTAGCTCCACTGATTTAACTGATTTGCTATTGTCCTCTCAGATAGGTCCAAAACTGGCTACATGTGAAACCAGATCTGGGGAATGACTCAGTTAAAAATACAGCATTTAGGAACCACTTCTTGGCAGTGGCGATGGGATGGGGCTGCTGTTCTTTCTCTTACCTGGGTTGATTAGGTATCCAGGCTACTTTCAGCTGAAGCAGAAAAATTATTCATAGTTTACTAACCTGGGACCTAGCCCCAGAGTAGCTGAAGTTTAAGGGCTCTTCTGACACGACACAACTGCCAATTGCAAAGATTGCAATTTCAAGCCTGTGGCATTTCTCAGTTTCATGAAACATCAGCGTTTGTTCTACTTTTCCCTCATCTTCTCCAATAAAGCTCTTCTTCCTGATACAAAAGCTAGCTCAATTAAAAATGTGATGAAACTGCTCTAAAGGCACAGCTTGAAATTCAGCTTTGCAACTTACACAAGACAATTATTTCACATCTTATTTTTCTTTTAATGCATTCATTTATACACTACAACATGGTAGCAGATCAAAGGTCTAATAAAGCTTAATTGCAGTTAATATAAATGTCTATGTGTCATACTGAACTTGCGCTGAAAAAGAAATATAACAGTCTGGGTTGAAGGCATGTGAAATCATTCCAGATTTACCTGCAGGACAGCCTCGCACCGCCCTGCAGGCACCAGTGTCAGGCAGCAAGCAGGGAGCCATGGAAGCTTGGATGCTGCCATTTGGAAGATCTATGGTGACTGCACAGTCTAAATTTTGGGAGGAAAATTATGTCCCTGGTACTTGTAGTTTTGAAGAATTTTCCTCAAATACAAACCAAAACCATAATCTCATCTGACTTCAGAGCTCTGCAAAGGGGGCGGTGATGTTGCAGGTTGTCACTCTGTTTCTTGCGGCAATGAATGGAGAATGGACACCATTTTTCTGACCTACAAGAGAGCAGTCTGAGGAAGAGAAGAATCAGTTCCTATCTGTTTCCGTTTCTCTCCTCTGACTATGAGGTCTGGCTAGATGAGCTGAGTTCAAATTCTACATAAAAACCTTCAGTGGTGGGGATTCTCAGCATCCTTTCACTCCTTTCTGGTTTTGTCCAAGCATTATGTTATTGTCCTTAGAGTCCCATCTTCTTAGACACCCCATGCAGAAATAACACAGAGCTATTTATATTTTTTCATCCCCTCTCCCTCCCCTCCCCCCCTTTTTTTTTTAATTTGCTTCTTGTGTCTTTGAGTTATAAATCTGGCACCTGACATACCACAGAATATGGTGAAGGAAGCCAGCACCAAATTAGCCAAGCCAGGGCCCTGGAGGGCTTTCTTCCAGAGTATGGCACTAGATGAGCTTTGTAGAGGAACTGCTACATTGGTGCAGTTATGGGGATGAAGGTAAGGGAGGACAAGAGGATAAGAAGCCACCGCAGTAACGAGCAGAGTGATGAGGAGGCATTTTTTCTCTTGCCCTAACATTTCCTTCACCGCCATGTATTCTCCTGACAGTATCAAAACTGCAGCTGTCTTTCATTTGAGGTTCTGTTTCCCCAGAAGGGAACCACATCTTGGCTGGCAGGACCTAATGGAACACCCTTTTACCTGGAGTCTTGCCAGTGAAAAGAACTCCAGGCCTTATAGGAGAGTGTTATATCTTTGAAGAGCAGTACAAGGGGCATCATCTGCATCCCTCTTGTGCAGTTACCCAGCTAAGCAATAAATCACACAGAAGCATGGGTTGTTGCAAGATTGTTAGAGAAAATATCTAGGAAACTGGAGCACAGAAGAGAAGCTGGGTATCAGGGGTCTCCTGGTGTCTCATTTGGATTGCTTGGCTCCTGCCCAAGGAGAATTATTGCTATGTATCTTATGAGCATTGAAATAAACTCAAGGAAGTGGCTACTAAAAAAAATAAAAGGCCATTTTGAATGATAACAGATAGAAAAAGGAAAATACTGAGTTGTTATAATTTTCTGTGTTTTTTTCTGTTTTTTCTAAAAGTGACCTTGAAATTAGGACGTGACCATGTTTCTTCCTTTCAGAATAAAAAAGCCCCCCCCCCAAAAAAAGACAGTTTGTTTTGTTTGAGGCTTTTTTTTTTTTTTTGCACTGGTAGCATAAGGTCTCTTTGTATTATATTATTCTGCAATATAATTTGCAAGATGAATCTGTGTGACCATCCTTCTCAAGGGGTGAGATTTGTCCAGGAAGGGGAAACCCTAACCAAAGGAGGGTACCATGTAGTGGCACATCTGGATTCATCAACCCTTACTGTCACACAGCAGAAATGCATCCCATAAAAGAACAGCCTGTTCAAGGACTCATTTAATTCTTTTCACACTGATGCAAATACTCTGGAATAAATGGGATTCAGGAAAGAGAAGGGCTAACTAAGGATTGCTATCCAATATACCTTTCATGGCCCTAGGCAGAGAGGTGGCTGTCTCCAGAATGATTGCCTTAGGAAAGAGGCAAAATTTTAGTCAGAGAAACCTACTGCTTTTCCTGCTCCTCCACAAGAGATGGAAGGTTTCTGTTCATGTGGATGTGGAGAAGAAATTACATTTGAAAGCTTTTCATCAAAAATGTAGCAATGTCCGATGTCTAAGACTGTATTAAAGCCTCAAAAACATTCCTGTTTCTCAAGACCCAGAGCAGTAAGGAGTGTGATCCTAGCCAATGGTACAAAAAGGGATTGATTTTAAGTGACATCAACAATCACATCGTTCTTTGATATCCTCTATAGTCTCAAGGTGATGCTTACATCCACTTTGTCACTGTACATCTCAGAAGGCCATTTGTGAATGTAAGTTCAGTGGTTAGGGAAATGAATTCAAAACCTTTTGTTATAATCAGACTTTAAAATGTTGGAACAACATTTGCTTAGTTTACCCAAGATATGTTACCATTTTCATTTAGCCTATCACATCATTCAAACAGCATTGTCTGGAGAAAATTATTAAAGACAAGCTTTTGTCTGCCTAAAACACAGCAGCATAAACTCATTTACTGCAAATTAAGACAGATGGAAAATTGCTGTTGCTTTTAATATAACTGCACAAAAAATAAGTTTGTGAGTATGTCAAAAGTAACTGCAGCAAATTCAGAATTGTGGCTTACAGCCTATGTCCTAAAAAAAAAAAATGTTTTAAGCATCCCAATAAAAGAAAGTGAATTTATTCATAAGAAGGAATTAGAAACTGTAGGGAACCGCCTCTCCACAAAAAGCATTGGATGCCTGTGGACAGCCCCGAAGGAAAAGCAAAAATAAATTAATAAATATTTTATTCAAATAACTCAGAGAAAAGTCATAAATATTGAAACAACAAATAAATGATTGTTATTCTGTAAACACATGCATGCATCATCACATGGATGTGAATCATCCCACAAAACCTACGGGGACTATTTGCCTACCTAAAACTAAATACACCGGTTTGTAGAAATGAGAGTATACGTTCTAATACAGGGTGACTTACCATCCCCCAGGGTCTCCATGTACCATTTCAGATGAAATATAGCATCATCTGCAGGACTACTTTAGAATCAGACTGCAGCTTGGGAGCTGCCTGACAGGGGGGTAGAGATGCTTCTCTGTTTGCACAAACTTTTTCTTGTTACATCTGTTGTTACATGACAGATGAATCAGAACTTCAACACAGTTTTAACCACAGAAAATGTAGGTTCTGCCCTGCTGGACTCATGTTTGCTAGGCTTTCAGCACGGTGCTCTGCCTGAACATCTTAAAGCACCTGCAAGAACATAATGTTTTGAAAGGAAGTGAAAACTGAAGGAACACTGTATGAAATATGTTCAGTTTAAAGAAAGGGTTACAGGTATTTTTCAGTATTTTGCTTGTGAAATATGTATGTCAGAATTACTGTAACTGCTCAGGTTGGCTTATATTGTCTTTCCTGGATAATAAACAAACAAACAAATAAATAAATACATTTCTCCCTGTTCCAGTTCAGGAGGGACTGGTTAACTGAGGAGCAGCATGGTGAAATCTATGCTGCGTTTTGAGAAGGCAAGTACACGACTTTGCAGTTAACATGTTGTCTAGAGGAGTCCCATTGGCCACCCATCCCACCTTGAGGACAGACTATGGCCAGCACTGGAGATCAGGTTCCCTCCAACTCTCACGAAAGCCTGTTCCAGGCTGCACTACCCTTCTTGTGGGCATTTAATTTCCTACTGTCGAAGCTGAATACTAATCTTTCTGCCATTGCCCCCTCTCGCACCTTCTGCTGCCACTGAGAAGAGTTTGGCTCTGGTGTCATTGTAGTTCCTCATCATGAAGTTGTAGGCTGCTGTTCAACTGCCTTTGGCCTCCTCTTCATTAGATTGTATAAGCCCAGCTCTTCAGCCTCTCTTCAGTGGTCCTGTGTGCTAGACCTCAACCACCCTGGTAGCCCTCCACTCTCACTTTCCAGTGCCTTGACATCCTCCTTGAAGTGGGTGGCCAAAATTGTGCACAATTTTCCATAGTCTATTTGGCTCAACCCTATGAAATAAAAACATAAGAAAGTGATCTCTTTCACTTGAAATAATTTTGAAGATGATTTTGAACTCATGATGTTCCTCTGAAGGTGACTGTTGCTAAGGATGTTGCTTTCAGAGTACTAGCTTCAACTCGAAGTAACCAGGAAGAAAAAAAGCCTTGATGGAAAAAAGAGAGTGAAATGCAGAAGCAGTTTAAGGAAAAAGGATCACTCCAAGGAGTAGTGGAAAGGATATAAAGAAGAAAAAAAGCAAAGCTGAGAAAGTGTCATGACAAAGAGTAAGGAAGCAGTAAAGGAAATTATGCCTTGTCACTATTACACTGTAATCCAGGATAAATATAGACTTATATGATCTACTTACAAATAGGGATGGGTCATGTTTGAAATAACTTAAGGAAACGAGTTTCATTCTCTGGAGATGGGATAGACAATGTCAGAAAGAGCCTCACTCTACATCTCACTGGGTATGTTGCTTAGGAGCTTTACCATGACAGCCCTCGAAATATATCTGATTTCATTTATTTCAGTCCCTCCATAGGAGCATTACATTTCTGTCTTGGAGGGGGAGGTCCAAAATACCCTTTGTCAGGGATTTTGTCTCAGGTTTCTCTGCTACCCACTTGCTACAGCATAACCAAGCATCCCTCCGCCTCCCAGCTGACTAAGGAATCACTGAATAAGGAGAGCCAAATCTGGAATTTGAATTGGCCTTTCTGAAAATGCTGTTTTGAAGTCTTTGACAACAATGAATAAATTATCCATATAAGAATTTTCTCTAAAAATAATTTCACTGCATTAAGGCCAGCACCCTACCCTATTCTCCCCACAACTGCACAGATCTGACTAACAACTTGCTCACTATCAAGTGCATAAGCAGAACTTCACTTTACAGAAGAAAAACTGACATAATTTTTGACTGGGATTTTGGAAAAGAATATATGATTTTAAAAAATCATGTGACTAAATCAAAGGAGATAACAGCCCTGGCATCATGAGGGTTGGCAGTGTACTCCAGACCAGCCAATGTTTATGGAAAGTCAAGGGCTAAGCTTCTCTCCTGTCAAATCTGTGCATGATAGAGAAGTGCCTTTCAAGGCAGGACCAGAAAGAGCTCCCACTGTGTTTGTATGTTGCTGCCTTGTATATTTCCTTGGAGTTTTTGCAGCACAGATGGAACTGTATCCCAGAGGTTTTGAAAGCAAAAAAAAGAACCAACTGCCATCAGAAAAGACAGCCTGGAAAATAGCTTTCTCTTTTTATAGAAGTCAGAGCGCTGTTCATGAGTCTTGCAGCCCAGAATGGCTCTGCAACACTGCTGCTTCAGTGGGATGTGTGTCAGATTGTGTTGTGCATGACCTGCCTTCCGCTGTTGTGCCGTGTTGCTATGTGCTCATGCCGACAGCTGTTGTGTTTCGCTCCCAGTTAGTGCCTGCCTTTCATTCTGTAGTGAAGTAATACCTACGCGCAGGGCCAGATTCCAGTTTGCTATGGAAATGCCCCCAAAACAAGTGAAAATACTACCAAAACAGATGCTTTGTACCCATTTCCTGATCAGTCACATGATACTTCCTCTTCCTATATGGAGTTCCCCACTCCCACACTAGTTCCCTTTTTTTTTTTCTTTCCTAGCAGTCTAAACATTTCGTGTTGTGAAAAGAATTCAGCATCTCAGCAGTTCCACATTTCTTCTAAGCTGGCCTTGCAGAAGTGTCAGGATGCTGAGCCATGCTCATGAATGATGGCGTACAGCCCGGAAGCCTGTTTTTCTTCCTGCGGAACCAATTCAAAGTAAAATATGATTTTGAAATCTATTTAAAGATCTTCTGGGAAACTGATAGTGAGTGATGAAAGAAGACCTTTTACAAGTCAATAGCTATAATACATTGATAAAATAGTTTTTAATCAGTTTAGCATTCTTAAATTGCTTTAACAGCATTTGAATTGCCCATTTGGTCCAAGTAAAGGTCCACTTGGCCAAGGATCTAATCTCCAGTAATGGCCAGTGTCAGATACCATGCAGAGGTGTTTCTCAGCCTGTAACAGTACTGGTAGTCTATTAAACATCAGATGATGGCCTGAAAAATAGTAACTTTTGTTTTTTTTCCTAAGTAATCAGTCGAGCAAAAGAAACACAAAAATAAAAGTAATAATATTCTTAAACATTCGTGAAAAAAGCAAGTGAATGAACACACTCAAAGCTCAGCTTCATTATAGTTGTTTTTGAACTTAAACCTTATAGCCACGTTGTATAAGGTGTTCCATAGACATTTTTCCAAAAGCCCAAGTCATCCCTGAATTAACGGGAACTGAGAGACACTGTGAAATGGGAAGGCACAAGATACTCAGGCACACTCAGAGAATTTACGTGCTATCCTGGCAGCTACAAATAGGCTTGTACTATAAAGTGGGACCTGATGTCTCAGGCTCATATTATTCTTCAATATTTAAAAACACCACATCTGAGAATAAAAAGTGTATAAAGAAAAAAATACTCATTAAATTAATGAATAAGTGTTGGTTCTCACAGTTTCTAACATCATAACAACCTTCTTCCCAAGAACAAAACACATTTTCATATTAAGCTGTCTTTGACAAATGTGTTCACAAGTTCATTAGTGATTACTGTACATGTAAGTATGTTCCAGGGAGCACAGATGCATGAATAGAAGTCCTTTTATATTATCCTATGACTCAGCTCACACAGCCAAAGTGACTTGGAAGTTTACTAGTTGTGGTTGCAGCACCGATAGACAAATATACTTGAAATAACCAGGGTGAATGCTCTGGAGCTTGAGTGATTACAGATCTTTCATCAGTGTGACATTAGAATAGATGAAAGAGTTTTAAGTTCTGTGCATGCTGTTCAAATTAGAAAAGTTGAGCAAGATAGAATAAATATATATTAAATTAAAAATATGATCACAGCAATAGATGTATATGGATTCATAATACTTCGCATGACAAAAACGTGGTATGTAAAATATACATCAGAGTGCTATCTCCCATCAAAGCTGAGCATACTTTACTACCATGTACTGTCCATTATGAGACAGGTATAGTGAAATCAAAAAAAGGATTGTGCAGATACAGTTCTGCTCATCTGAATCCAGCATATGCAACTCACTGTGTGTTTTATACTTTCATATCTCAAACACCAACACAGATTTTAACTTCCTTCTGAGAAATTCCCTTTCTCTGCTCCTTGTCTGCCTATGTGACATTTCTGTAAAAGTGCTAAGAATCTTAAAATTGTGGATCATCTCAAAATGAGAGTATTGTTATTTGCTATCCTCGTGGAATTTGGAGAAGACAGTACTTGATTTTGATTTAATAGCTGTGATTTAAACCACTATTTTGAGTCAGTCTGAGTCAGTCACTAAATGAGCAAAACTGTTGTCAAGTTTCGCCTTGTAGGAGGTGGACTGTATGTCCGAAGGGTTGAGCATGGGATTGAAAGTCACAAGCCCCACCAAAATGTTTCTTCTGTTTCAGGCTCATCATATGACAGTGACCTAAGTCATCCAACTTCCCCAACTTCCCATCTCTTTGTTCTTTAAAATGCTAATGTTAATATTTGCCTGTGTGAGGGTTTAAAGATGAAATCATGCACAAGTGAAAATCACTGTTAAGTGAAAATCATGAATAACAGCACTAGTAACACAATTCCAAGACCAAAGGCTAAAGGTCTTTTTTTCAATCTTCTGTCTCACTGGACAGTACCTCTTCCCTAACCTTTCATTTCTTCACCAGGAACTTTATCTGTTTTGCTAAAGAGCTCCACTGTCAACAAAACTTAATATTCCCTACACTGCAGCAGGCTGAGATGTGTTTGCAACATGCAGAGTTCCAGGAGTTCATTTTCCTGATACCCTATTGAGAATGCATGGAGACAGTTGATTCTCTTTCTCCTATTTTGTTTTGTTTTGTTTTCTCTAGAGGAAAAAAAAAAAAAAAGTCTATATCATCATTCAGCCTGTTTCATGTGAAGGATCAATGGCTGAAATTCAGCTAGGCAGAGAAGTGTTGCATTCATCTCACTGCGGGTGTAGAGATTACTGTCACATTGAGAATTATGTGCAAGTCACACTGCATTCACTAGTAATCCAATATGATAGACCTGCTCTTCCCCATTCCCTTATGCAACTATTTTATGACAAAAAGAACAGTGTTACCAGGATCCGATGGGAAACATTATGGAAGTACCGGCAACTACTTGGAGCGTGCCACACATCCAAATCTGTACCCCTTTATTTCTGAGGTTAAAATGACAACGCAGCCAATGTGTGTAAGACCAGTGGTACTACTCTTACTGTTTGCATTGCATGTTGACTAAGCAGTCTGGGATATACATCTGCCCCCAGCTTCTGCTTCTGCTCTGCCAGCTGAAGAGGCTGTGCTCATGTGCTCATCACCTGACTGACTAACCAGAGCTAGTGGGAGCTCCCAGACTGAGATCTTCCAGCTGATCCAAGGGTTGGTAACACCCACCATGTGGGTGCTGATGAGCAGATGCACTGGGGCAAGGAAGCACTCACTGAAGGCTGGAAAGATGGTATAGGCAACAGCCTGTGGCCTATTGCATGATTATGCATGAGTGGGTGTCTATGCTTGTCAAAACCTCCTGATTCTTATCCTTGAATTGGATGGAAAATTTAAGATAGCCAAACTTGAGTTAAGAGGAAGACACAAGAAACCTCAGAGGTAAAGTTGTTGGACCTGATAAAAGTAGCAGCAAGTGCAAGTCTGTGTTACACAGACAGCCAAGGTAGATGTTCTAGCAGCTCCTTTTGGTCCTTAGGTCCATTAAACCGGTGGCCAAAATATTTGAGCTTGGCTGGTTGAACTTAGGCTCTTCTTTGTGAGAGAAAAAAAAAAGCATTTATGAAAAAAAGCATTTACAAAAAAAGTAAAGGCAGCTTCTATCAAAGTAAATGAAACCCATATCAAAGGTAGCCAATTCACTTTAAGGGTTAAGGTGTTAAAAAAGTTTGGACAAAGTGGAATACTGCAAAGAGATTCGAGCTGCAGTGAATGACTGAACAGGTTTGAAAATAGCATCTGGAAATGAAAAAAAATTTAATACTGCAGAAGTTTGTGGCTTTTTCCTTTCTATGTCTGCCTGTGAAACAGCTGTGGGACTTTTTTTGTCTTACAGTAATATTCTTTGTGGTGATCATGTGCTCTGTGTGTAGCACTTTCCTCGCATTTCCAACATGTTGGACAGCGGCAGGTGACGTTATCAGTTGCCAGCTCAATATGGATATAGTTATACTTCCTTCCCTTCCCCACAAATCTGGATTCAGGTCCTTTCTTGAATCAGAAGCTTTTAGATGTCAGTGTTTCCAAGTCTCAAATTTTTCACTGTGATTGGTAGCTCCTTCTGGGAAGGGAACCAGGGCTACAGTGATATCAGATACCTCGGTAGGATTCCACCAAGTTACAGCAGATGCCTGCAGTGCCTGCTCTTGCCATCCCAAGCTGTCTGTTTACAATGCATGTAATTACACAAATGAGGTTGGCAGATACGGGATATTTATTACTGCACAGTAATCTTAGTCCAGTTATTAGAATGGGAGAAAGTTAAGTTTGCATTTAATTTTTGTTCTGCCACAGACTTGCCTCAGATGAGACACTTCATATACCCTGTGGTTTAATTCCCACTTTTATAAAATAGAACTAATACTTTCACATCTCTCTGAGATAATATCAGGCACAGTGCAAGGCAAGATAATGTCAACTAATTTCAAGAGAGCCAGTATGTCCTGTATATCCAGCACAGTGCAGAACCACACAGTGCTACTAGCTGGTAGCCAAGATGCGCAATTCATCCTTGAGGAGCAATATGGAGTATTATACCAATATTGTATGTACTCTTTCAGGTCCATAGCTAGGTTGGACTGAGCCAGGTCAGGAATCTCTGCATTGCTTGTATGGTATTTAAAGTTTTCTCTAAGATTTTACATTTTTATATAAATAAATCAGGGGAAAAAAAAAAAAATCAGCTCTCTGAGCGTATTTTGACAATATAATCCTCTAAACTAATTCCACATCTTTTACATGCAAAGCATCAGAAAACAGAGGAGAAAAAAAACCAAAATAATCACCTGTAATTCAAAAAAGCCTCTACCTCTCTGTGAGTTTCAGGCCCATATTCCTTCAACTAAGTTTTAGACTCTGCCTAAATCAGACACACTGAATTGCCTCCAGGGTGCCTTTGGTGACTGTATGCCTAACTCAAATGCCAAAACGTAGGGGTAAACTTATTATGAATGAGTATGCAAACACTTTTACTCAATTTTGGACCAGTTACCTTGGGAAAAAAACCAACACTTTTTCTCTCACTTCCTGGTTTAAACTAATTAGTCTACCTTTGGAAATAATTACCTCTCTGAGAGCAATGGACCCAGATAACTGTGGCAAATATGTCCTAACATTATAGATTACTAGGAGAAATCCCTATAGACAAAGCCCTGCTAAACATTCATGTTTTGTATCCTTCTGCCCAGGAAGCCTCTTACACTTCCAGAAGGAAAATCTCCTAGAGATAATAAGGAATATTAAAGCAGTCAACATAATGGCAAATGACATGGTGGCATTACCAAGAGGAAAAGCACTAAGACTGAAAGTGTGAGCCTCCCTTTAGCAGGCCTCTGTTTTCATGTCCAATTCAGCTCTGAGAATCCATGTTCTGGTTTGAGTTAGCAGCCAGCTGAAACTGTCTTAAGCAAAAAAAATCCTCTCTTTGACTAATTTGATCACTATTTACAGCATTTGGTGTCTTAACTCCAAGGTTGCTGGAGGTCTTACAGGCTTAAAGAGATATTTCTTTTAAGATAAAAGAACTATAATGGTGATGATGGGGGGTTTTGCATACACATAAAAGGCATTGAGATATCACAGTAACAAACAAAGGCCTCCTGGAACACTAGATGAAGACATAAGGGAATGAGAGATGACCTGATAGCCAGATATCATTTGCATTTAGCACATATTCAAGCAATAAGTACAGGGAAACTTGTTCAGATTGTGTCCCTGATAGAAAATGCCTAAATCTTTGCTATTCTCCTGCAAAAGCTAAAGTTTTGGAAAGAAAATCTGAGTGCCAGAGTCAGCAGACAGTCTATGCTTACACTATTCATTCTGAAGCACATACCAGCTCCTCACATTAGGCTGCCTTGTGACTAAAGGAGACCAGTGGATCAAATTGATAGCACTGCCAAGGATCTTCAGGTTTTTCTCAGAAGCCTTTGTTTATCACTTTTCCATCTTATGTTTTCACCTCCTTTACCATACTAGGACTATTCAATTCTGATAGACCAAACTCTGTACAGACACAGCATATTATTTTAAGTTCATAACAACAATAATGTGTTCAAGTATCTGACATCCATCCTGGTTTTATGACCACGGTAAGCTAGAGAGGCTACAAAATATTGCAAGGATTTATACTAAACGGGCAGGGGAGCACACTCACAAAAAGGCATATAAATGTGCTTCTTTTGCAGTCACCCCTCTGTGACTGCTACAGGCTGAAATATGTGCAGCATTTGATCACAAAGTCACAGTAACAACAACTCAGACTCAAATCAGTGTGCTGGAATTAGAATGGAAGTTAGGGCATCCTTTATCAAGTATTTTAACTAGAGGTCAGCTCATCTAAAGGATGCTGTAATTTTCCACTGCTTTCTACGAGGACGGGAATTACTTTTTCCCTCAGCACAGCTCTGCATCACTCCGTGATCCTATGAGCATAATCCCTTGGCACTAAAGCCTCTTATTGACAATGCAGTAAACCTGCTCCACAAGCATCAGAAAAGCAAACTAAAAGATGCTCCAAATTTGTGTTTAACAAAATATGACACTGAAATCAATTAGATGTTTCCAGATCAATAGAAACTTCTCTGTTGGAGTTGTTATTAAAGCTGTTACTCAGTTCCTTATCTATTTGCTGCAACTCATGGTCATCATTTGTGGGGGCAGCCTGAAGGTCTTGACTGAAAGTTTTGGCTGTTGCATATGAAAGTTAATTATGAAGTCAGAGACAAGAACTTGTTTGTTGGGGATTTACAGGAGGAACATAAAAGCTTTTGAGATTTTCTTTCAAAAGACAGATGCTGTTAGGAGTGCTGTTGCCTTCTGCATTCAGGGGCTATGTCATTCCTGCAGCAAAAGTGTTGAATTCCATCTATGTTTAATTAACCCTAAGGCAAATACTGCTGAAAATATTTGCAGAATTTGGGGAAGTTTCCTTCCAGAGCCAGCCATGTAATTCTAGGAACAGTTTAACCTGCTGCATCCTAAGGTCTTGATTCAGTCAGCAGGAATTCGTTCGGCATTGAATTCATTGCCAAACTCAAGTTCAGAAGCTATCAGTGAATCTAATTTCAGAAGGATGGAGGCACTGAATTACATTCATAAATCTTCCTCTGCAGCAGACAATGAGGACCAGGACAGAATCAGAGGAAGAGAGCTCACAAATTCAAGTTGCCATGTGGGTTGCTGAAGCCTCTGACCTTCCTGAAGGGCGAGAGGGAAAAGTTCCTGTGTGCCTCTTAAACACTGTCAGGCAGGACTAACAACAATCTGTCCACCACAGATGAAAAAACTCTCCAAACAGTGATACTTCTTTAGGGACACAAATTTCCATAGTCCAGCTACTGCTGAGGGTGCTTTGAACTGCACAGGCCCATACTAGCGATGTGCTTGTGTGTGTTCTTTCTGTAAGACGAACATCCTTCTTGGCTTATGCTGGGCATGTCCCAGTCTCTGTGTCAGTGGGATCTGGGGATACCTGTACCAGTAAGTCAGCATGTCGCGCATGCTCTACCCTTATGCCCAGGTCACTCATGGTTCCACCACAACGTGTGTCTTCCTGCACCTTCCATAGCTCAGTTGCAGGGCCCTGGTTTGGATGCTGGCATGGTCAAGAACTTGATGGCCATGTTCAGTTAAGTGTTACTTTCAGATGGAATGTGGGTATTTGCAGAGTGAAATGCTTAACCTTAGGTTATCTTTCTTCTTGCCAGTAAGCAGCAGTTCTCGTGATTTTGTGAGTTGGTTAAACTCTGCGACTGAAAACCAGTATCATGCCACTCAGAAGTGCAATACAAGACTATCAGAATAAGGTATGGGCCAGAGTCCATGTAGGTTAGTCTGAGTTACCAGCACCAGCTAGCAGTGCACTGGTAAGGAACAGGCAACTGCAGGAAACTGTTCAGTGATTTTCCCCAAAACAGCTCTGTGTCCCAGGAATTTGTGGTCCAGGAACACTCTGGGTAAAAAACATCACCTCTGTAGTCAAATCTTTTTTCTTTCTCCCTGTTCTTGATTTCTCCAGCCATTCTTGAACCCGTCCACACTTCTGGTGTGCACACATCCTGGGACAAGGAGTTCTATAACTTTTAATATTCCTTGTGTGGAGTCTCCCTTTCTATTTTCAATGTCCACTTTTTAATCGATTTTTATTAATTTTGCTTTGAAAAATTATTAATTTACAAGTTAAGGACAATTTGTCAGCATTTTAGCCTGAGGGAGAATAGTAACATGAGTGTGAAACATCACTGATACTTGATTCTTCTCCTGTATTTACTTTTCAGCTGTGCCCACTGACTGTACAAATCTTTGATGCAAACCCTTGCAATTTAATGAGATTTTCACTAAGTCTGATGCTTTTCTGTAAAATATGGCTTTTGAATAAGGGGATCTTTGGGTACCTTTTCCTTGCTTGTGTTCTCCACTGTTGCTGCTATCTTTTCAAAAGGAGAAAAGTTTTAAAAGGCAAACTTAGGGCACTCAGGCGTCTTTAAGCAAAACCCCGAGCTTCTGCGAACCCAGTCCATGACTGCAAAACTCCGCGCGAACTGCTGATAATAATTTGTCCTCCTTTCCACATTCAGACCGCCCGTGCAGCAAAACGGCACCTCCAGCGCGGGGCGGGGGCGATGGCCCAGCCGGCTGAATGAGCTGGCAGGTGGGTTACGGACGGATGTATGGACGGATGGATGGACACCGGCTTC
>JAOEHY010035031.1:32633-49839 GCA_025447955.1 Psilopsiagon aurifrons | reverse complement strand
TTTTTAGCTGCAGGAAATGAAAAGGAGAGTCCTGTAAACTTTCCGAGTGGATCACAGAGAGCAATCTATAAACATCAGGAATATAATGTTACCGACAAGCAGTAAAACTAACATTAGGGTGATTTACTCTCGAGCTGCTTACATATTGCTCTTCCTGATCCACTTTGAGAGTTTATGGTTAGGCTTTCTCTTTCATTTCCTGGTGCTATAAACATAGTGGCTGGCTCTGAAAAGGGGCTCTGCCTGCTTTGCAGAAGTGACCCTGATTCTGCTATAACTTATCCAGCAACTGATCTATGCTGACATGCCAGTAAGTAAATACTGTATTAGAGCTAATTGCATACTCATGGAGCTAATCTGGGCTTAAAAATGACAGAGGGATGCAAGTGGTGCTTGCAGAAGTTCTGGGAGCAGTTTGGTTTTCGTGCTTGTTCTCTCACAGTGGAAATACAGCCTACATATATATATATACAGTACATAGCTTCTCTTGCTGAGCCCTTTCTACTGTGCTGGTTTGTATATAATAAATTGTCCCCTTAGCCTCATCTGTTCTTCAGCAGTAAGCTCTTCAGAGCAAGATATATCCCTTGTGCTTAGATATATGTACTTGCTTACTTTATGTAGTTTGTAAGCGATGCAAGCCTCAGCATTTAGGCATGTCATAAGCTGGTGCTATGTCTTGAATGTGCAATTAAAACTGTAGAGAGAGGTACTGGAAATGCAGCTTAGCCAAAGGATTACAAGATTGGCCTAGGATTTAAAGAGCTTCACTTGGATGCTCCGGCAAAGCCTTTGTCTTATCCCAGGCAGGCTGCCTAGGGCTAAATTACTAGAGGTGAACTTGTTATTAATAGGCATTTTGGCATGACACATCTGTGCTCCTGGAGCAACCAAAGCTGCTGCTGGATGTAGGTGGGGATTAGGGAGTGATGCTGTGAATGAGTGTTACTGCCCATTCAAGCTTTAAGATGAGATGTTAGGCAGAAGTTCTTCCCTGTGAGGGTGCTGAGGTGCTGGGACAGGGTGCTCAGAGAAGCTGAAAAGAGAACTGGACTGTTAAGGAGGTGTTATGGTCTGGATTGGCTCCTCCTTCCCAGGCTGCTGTGGGAAGGGTTGAGTCTCCTGGGTCCTGTCCTCTTCAGAGGAGGTGGGAAGAGGGCCCTATTGCTGGGGGATGCCCTCAATGTCCTTCCTTATGCTCCCTGCTTTAAAGAACTCATTTTCCCCCTCTTTCTTTCTCCCCCTCCAATCTCTAAACCTTTATTGAGTGCGTCATGAGGAGGCAACAAAAAAGAACTGGGGCTCAAGATTTGAACAGCAAAAGGTGTTTTCTCATGTGGCATTTTGATCTTGAGCTGTGCCCCTTCCTGGGGTGTGCTAAACGGTGCTGGCTGTTATGCTGGCAGCTGAAGCATAAGGAGCTGGAAGTCTTGCAAGCAAGGTATTAAACTGACATTAGTGGCACAGTATGGGGTGTGAGGTAAAGGTTGGAGAGGTCTGTGGATGTACAACGCCACAGCTTTGAAGCCAATCTCTTTTCTGCTAGGGGCTGCGAGCAGCAATGCTGCTCAGGTACGAGGGTGGTACTCTCCTCTACAGAGCTGCTGTGATTGGAGCTGTTTTGTTTTCTGAGATTTGAGGTCTTTTTGTAAAGAACATAAATATTTATGCAAATGGAAGACACTTAATCCTTTTATCCTCCAGTTCAAGGGGAATTTGTGCATATAGATGTGGTTTCCAGGTGGGGGAATGCCATATTTACTGCTGCCTGGCTGTCTCCGCTGAGCTAGCACAGGGTGTGAGGCTTCAGAGGTAACCTTGCAGGAGAACCCATGTTGGGATGCTGCTGCACAACCAACCTGGTGTTCAGTGCTTGTCCTTCAGGAAGATCATCCCAGTGAAGCTCTGTAATATTTAGGTCCTCTTCTATCCACAATCGCTTCAATGTGTCAACTCCTCCAAATGAGGTCTTCAGATTGACTTATGTCTCAAGATCAGACTGCTTGGTACGGGGCCTTGAGGGCTTCGCAGTGCACAGTGAGGGCCAGGTTTCTTAGCCAAGAGCTGGTATTTCTCTGCCTGTGAGTTTTAACCTGTGACTCTTCCCCAGATGCTGAGGGCTACCTGGCAGATGGGCTGCAGAATGAGAAGCTGAGTGCTAAAGCAAGAGAGCAGCGGGATGCAATTCTCTTTGGCTTCCAGCAAGTCAAAGCCAGGTTTGTGTTGTCTCATTGCTTTCTACTGGGAGTCCTTTAGAGTAACATCAAGTCTTGGGGCGCCACGTGCTGTATTTAGCTGGACAACTGGCCCAAGGCCTGGCAGTTGATAGACATTCAGGGCTTGGTATAATGTGAATGCGCTGCACATTGGTTTGTGCATTCTTTAATCAGTTTTTTTGGGTGTCTGCAAAGTTATTATGTGTTTCAAAGTAAAAAATCTAGGCTTAGGCTGTGTGTGTGCCACTTCTTGCATCTGGGTCTCTGATTCTGTCCTGTTCTTCCCTCTCCCTTGTGCTTGAAGGGATTCCAGGGGAAAAAATCCATCACTTGTGTCTTAGGCTCATGGGTAAATCAGTGCGTGGCAAAGGCTCATGCTTCTTGGCCTGCTGCTCAAGGTAGCTATTTCACAAGTGGCTCCTGAACTCAAATCTGGCTTGCCTGGGCTTTCCCTGCAATGAAAAGAGATGAGAAGGAGTTCTGGAGTTAAAACTTGGTTTCAAAATCTCATGTTCTCAGGACTGTTCAAGACGTGTGTGACAACATGAGCTGTGTCATTTGAGTAAGTGCATGAAGTAAGTGGAGGTTGTTCTGTTGTGCTAGTGGAAAATCAAGGATCATAAAGAGAGAACAGGTTACTGGAGGCTTAAATAAAGCTTTCAGCCTCAGCTATGTTACAGTACATGATCCAAACCTTGCTGTTAGTGCTCTATTAGAAGATATGAGTTGTGTCACCTGACATTCAAACCTGACAATAAAGCTCAGGGTGGCTGACTGATGTAAGCATCCAGTTTAAGTAGAACTGCTGTCGAGGCCCTGAGAAGGGGAGGATTTTATCCTTTGGAAGGGCACAGCCAGCCTCTATTCCCTGCAGTCCCACTGCAGAACTTTGCACGATGTCCTGCTGGATCTTAATTGATCTTTCCTGCTGCCTAATTAAGCATCAGTTTTACTCAGCAGCTCAGGACTGTGTAATTATCAGCCTGGGTTGCCCTGAATAATTGAAGCAAGCTGAAGGCAGAAGATGAAGCCTTTGGAAACTGGGGCTGTGGCATAGCTAATGGCAGAATGGGTGTGTAGCAGTGTCCTGTGATGTTGCAGAGGAAAGGGACTTCTTTGCAGATTGATGTGGTTTAGCTCCTCTCATTGGCAGGTGTTGAGTTTGGATGGAAAGAGTTAAATAAACAGAATTCTGAGCCTGAAGTGTTTGGACATCAAGTCAAGCTTTTATTTTATCAGTTCCAGAAATGTGCAACTTGAAAAGTGACAACTCTTTATTTGCACGTAGTTCAACTCTAATGAGCAACGCATAGCATGCAACTTGATAAATGTAAGGCAGCTGCAATGAGTTACTGCCTTGTTCTTACTCCCTGAAGTAGGTGGTTGGTCTCCATGTGCTGTTTGACTTGTGAGCAGTGCTTGGGAGGTGGGGAAAGATGCTGCCATGGTCATCATCCTGGGGACCTCTGGCTTCCCAGAGAGTGCGTGGTTTGATGTGCCCAAGAGGGAGCAGCCTATAGGGTGCTGGGGCAAACATGGGTGCTGTGATGCAGACCACAACCTTGGCTTTTAGCTCTGTCAGCCTAAGAGTACAATTTGGGATATTGCTCTTAGAACAGTCTCCTCGGAAAAGCACCTTCGGTGAGGCAGCCTTTGCATTGGGAAGAGAGGGGATATGCATGTTCCTCCTGGATGCTCAGGTTAAGATATGGGCCGCAGTCCTGTTGCTTATTGAAATAGATTGCAGGTACTTCTGGAGGGGAAAGGGAGCCCCTTGAGCAAAGCCTGCGGGGCAGTGATGGTTTCCTACTGGTGTTTTATTGCTCAGTGGCATTTGGAAAGGGTGAGAAGAACTCTGTATACAAATGTCCTTGCTCTGACCTGAGCCATTACTGCAATGATTTGTGGTGGGAGATTACAGTAATGATGACTGTATCTTTTGATTTGAAAAGATCTCTGCAGGTCCTGCTCTTGGGGCTGAGGCCCATGTTTGGCTCCTGGGAAGCTTCCTGTGGCTTTTGTGGCTGCTGTGCCGTGGGCTTCAGGAAGCGCCTGCCTCCCCCGAGCAGCCCCTGTTCAGGGTGAAACCCAACTCAGCGTCCAGGGTTTCATTATAGGGTCCCATAATAGACAGAAGTCAACTGCTCAACTACTGGGGAGAGACACCCACGTCTCTAAAAGGGAAGAGCTTCACCCTCAGCCAGCCTCAATGACTGCTCCTGTAACTTGGCTATCGCTGTTCTCCCCATGGCCTCATAACATTCCTCCACCAGGAGCTCTGCTCATGACCCCAATGGGAGCAAGCGGTTGGGCTTGATGTCTGCACGTGCTGCCTGTGCCGATGCACCATTGCCTCGTGGGGAGCAGCGCTGCGGGCTGTGCTTGCAGGTTGTCACGTTCCCAGGCAGGTTGGGGTGGCTCTGCTCGAGGAGCAGTGCCGCAGGCAGTGGCTGTGGGAGGCTGTCGCCAAATGCCTGAGTTATGGGTCCCTGCACTGTTTTGCTTTCAGAATTCAGTTTGTTCTTTAAAGAGCGCTGTTGAAACACAGCAGTGGGGTTTTTTTGGCATCCTGAACTCAGATCCTATTCCTTGTTGAGGTATTTCAAATGGAAACCCAGGCCTGGCAGATTTTCCCTCCTGATCATCCCTCTGCTTTTGTTGCTTATCTCTTTCACTCACTGTCCCTGGCTTCTGGGAACACATCCGGAGGCTTGATCCTCAGGCATGACCGATGCGAGGGATGAGGATATTGCAGTGCACCTGTGTCCTGACCGCAGGCTGAGTGAGGACTTTGCTCTTGTCCTGAATAGGGGGAGTGTTTGTGATGGATAAAACCCACTTAAAAAGCAGTTTGGTTTGGAGGGCAGGGGCCGGATGTGGTACCAGGGCAGAGCTTTGCTTGTCCCCAGAAAGCCCAGGAGTCATCAGCTGCTTGTTTTATGCCCATTGGTGCTGGGGGTTTGTTTCAAGTTGTTCCTTAGGAACATCGCTGCTGTTCCCTGTGTCCAAACAAAGCCGCTGCAGGGCGGGAGCAGATGTGTGGCACCTGGGATGCATCGGATACATGACTCCGCTCAGGAACACAAGCTTGTTCTTGTCCTTTGGCAAGAGCAGCAGCAAAGAAGAAAGTCTTCTTGCTGTTAAATGACCTCACCTCAGCGTTTGGACATTGCTGGAGCACTTTAAATGGCAGGGGGTGAGATGGGGAGAAAGGGGTTTATTTAAGAAGTTATGGAGATAAATGGCTCCTCCACCTCCTTGGAGTCAGGCAGGCATTGAAACTCCCTGTTGGGAGGCAAGTTTGCAGTGATGGAAACAAATCCTTGGTATTTCTTCCCTTCTCCCGGAGGTGAAATGTAATAGTGCTGAGGGGAGAATGGGGCAGGCCTGTTGTGTATCAAAGCAGCGGTGAAGAGAAGGGGCCTTAATTCATGTTGAGCTTCTCGCATACCCCCCCCCAGGAAACCCAAAGTAGACGCTGAAACCCTACCTTTAATTTGCTCTTCTCTGACAAAACCAATGGTGCGAACCTGAGGCCAAATCCTGCTGCTCATAACTAACACACAGGAGCGCTTTCCGACATTCCTCCTGCAGCAGGAGCTCCAGCATAGAGCAGGCTTGGGCTAACAAGCCCCAAACCTCCCTTTCCTGCCTTGTTGTCTACCTCTCCTTAACATTGATGGCAGTGTTCCAAGCCCTAACACTGTGCTATTGCTGAGGAGCAGTCTGCAGGCGGTCTTTTAACTCTGCAGTGGAACTTATCACATATCCAAGTGATGTCCTGTCCCACGAAGGAGAGCCTGTGGAAACCAAGGTCTTTCCTTGGACCTCCACAGCTGCCATGCTGATATCCATGTGCAGAGTCGCATGCTCCTTTCCTGGGTGAGTGATTTAGGGGCCTCGCGTAAGTCTGGGGTGAGGTTTCAATGTCTGATTGTGCTACTGTTGTAGTATGGGGTTCACACGTGCTGTCACAAACCAGTAAGCTACTGGTCTGCAGGTGCAGCTGGTCTGTAGATGCTTCACCACCAGGGAACTTGATCCTTTCTGTGGGAAGGCATTATAGTAGGGTTGGAAAAGATTCACTGATGGAAGTACATCCAGTATTTTGTCTAAAGCAGTGTGTTTGTCTTGTTTTAATAAACTTCAACCCATATTAACGACATTTATTACTTCACTTTTCAACCTTCTTTCAAAGTTTTAAGATTGAAATGAAAGAAAATGCAATTTCAGGGTAATTTGGCTTCATTACTGGAAATGCACTGCCTGTAATTCCTACCACTGTTCAACTCATTATGCTGAATAATGTGTGAGACCAAGATAAAAAGGAATGTAAGGATGTGACCTGATGGGCAGATAATTGAGCTCAGCACATTAGTGCCAGGGCTGGACTGTGGCCCCACCACATTGGCCTTAATTAGGCAAAGTGCTGTTCTCCTCCTTTATATTCTTCGGAGAGCTGGAAATGTATTTGCTCAGCAAGGAAATGATCTTGCTGAGCAGGATTTCATTCACACTTACTTTGGCCATTAAATACAGATTTATTCTGCACAAAAATCAAAGCAAGCCCCTGTCACTTCAGGAAAGTACTTTGCAGTTCTTAGATTTGCATTTTCTAGCCTAAAAATGAGCTCCTGAAGTTATTTGGCTTTTTCCCCTTTGTGCAGCGGAGATGTGGTCCTGCTCAGGGTGGGGGCACAGAAGTGTGTGTTGCACCAGTTGGTGTTAATGGAGATGTAAAGCATCTCAGCGCCCTGCACTGGTGCATTGTTGGAGCAAGTCCAGAGGAGGCCATGAAGATGATCAGGGGCTGAGCACGTTCTGTATGGAGCCAGGCTGGGAATATTGGGGCTGTTCAGCCTGGAGAAGTGCGTGGAGACCTCAGAGCAGCTTCCAGTGTCTGAAGGGGGCTACAGGGATGCTGGAGAGGGACTCTTCATCAGTGTTAGGACAAGGGCTGATGGATTCAAACTGAACCAGGGGAAGTTCAGGTCAGATATAAGGAAGAAGCTCTTCCCTGTGAGGGTGCTGAGGTGCTGGCACAGGATCTTTTTAAAGTCTGGGCAAGTTTCTCTTGGGATGTTCCCAGTTTAGTTGGTAACCTCAGTAGGGGAATTTTTGCCTCCTGTCTCCTTTTGGGGAGTGCAAAGGAAGGAATTCTCCTCTGTTAATATACGGTGTGGTGGGGGCACAAATTCAATTTGTCTGTTATCATATTCTACCTGCTTTTATACCTGGGGTGACCATAGCCATTCACTCTGCCAGTAATGCAGTTTGGTGCCTTCTGGGTTAGGCTCCTTTCAGTAATACGCATCATTTTCCATCCCAGCTGATAAAATTACCCCTGTTCCCCCATCCATTTCCTTGTGAATACATTGTTAATCTGAAACCTGAGGACTGTAAATGACTGAAGCTGTGTAACCAGAGTCTTTGCATAGCTACCGCTGCTGTACCATTTAACAGAACCCATTTGAAGTGGTTTGTAGCCCACTTTGCTAATGGTGAGCTCCCCAGTCCCATTTCCAGCTGCCTTTTTTTTCCCGTCTGAAATCTTGTACAGCATTGATTTTTTTTTTCAGACTCTTCTTTTTGCAAACATTAAACCCCAACAAATCCTTGTGCAAATGAGGCTGTCATGAGCTTCTTAATGCAATAACGGCTGTGGCAATGGTTGTGTACCTCGCTGGACAGGAAAATGCAGGAAATTTGATTGAAACCTGGCTTTATGGTTCCTGCTGAAATGGAGTCTGCGAGGGAAGCGGGGTTTAGACTCTTTATAGACTGTAGAGCTGCAAAGAGACCATTATAACCATCAAGTTTGACCTTCTGCATCATGCGGAGGGTAAGGTTTCAGATGGTGATTTGTGCTTCTGATCCCAAATGGATCTGGTTTGCTGGGGTTTGCTGCAGGTGCTGGATGCTGGTTAGCAAACTCGAGTTGTGGATGGGAGGAAGGGGATGTTGATACTTGACTTTACTGGATTTCTGTGCATTGATGGGGTAGAGATAGACCCAAGTTATCTTGGTGCTCCAAGAAAACACCAGTCCTGTGCTTATGCCAAAGGGCAAATCCAGACCCAGTGTGGTAGGAAGTAGTACTTCCATGGTGGGAATTCTATCCTTGCATATTCTAGGCTTTAATCTGCCTTTCCTTTTGGAACAAGAAGGGATATTTCTGGGTCTCCCTGCTTTAAACACTGCTGCTGAGGTGATGGGAGTGTTAAAGTCACTTTGCTGGCAGTGCTGGTTGGTCAGACCTGGAAGCATCACTGTTCTCAGGTGGCTGCTTTTGAGGAAAAGAGCTGGGAAAAATGAACTCTTCTCTCTGGAAGGTGAATCCGTCACACAGGACAGCTTGGAAGGGTTTGAATGTGGAGAGTTTATTGTCAGACTCCACAAGTACCTCACTGATGCTCTTGAGGTTGCTTCCCATCTTGTTTCTGTTATAAATCAGTGCAAGGGTAAGATCTGTGATCAGGGATCTGGTGTATCCTGGAAACATCTTCTGAAGACCAAGTCCTGCTCTGTGGAAGGCAGCAGAAGGCTCTGGTCCTTACAGGCCAGCATTAGTTCTGGCTTAAGGCTGTAAAGACAATGGGTTCTGGTGATGAACAAAGCTTTCTGGCAAACCTTCCTGCTTTGTGACTCTGTTTTCCCTTTCCAATGTGACAACAACATTTTCTTCTACTCTTTCTCATGGCAATTCACCCTTTGAGGTCTGCTTACACACTTGAGCTGCAGTTTTGATTGGGTCCAGCTGGAGGCATTGCTACAAGGAGGTTGATGAATTGGAACTGGGATCTCCATGCGTGTCAGGAGCAAAGAACATAAACATCTCCAGAGAAGTGAGCCCCTCTGATGCTTGTTTGTGTGTTGTGTGCGGAGTACCAAACCTCAAAGGCTACACAGTCATGGGAAACACTTTGTGTTTTGAATAGAACAAATCTGTGGCTTCTTGCGGGCCTGAAACATGGCCCGATGAGATGAGGGGTGGGTGGTTTGTTCTGATACTTGGAGGCTGTCTCTTGTTCTGGTATTGGCAGTGCAACAGTCGCTGCTTTGGAATGGAAATTGTGTATTTTTGGATTAGTTCCTCACTTTGCATCAAAAATCTCAGTAGATTCCTTTGGGAGCTCATTTTGCTGAAGCCTATTAGTCATTTGATAAGTTTTCCATGTCTTCCTCCACTTCTTTAAGGTCTGATATAAACTGGACCTTCCTCTTTGACTGGAAACTCTTTGCTGTGCTTTGCCTTAACTGATTCTCTGGTTGGGGGATTCCATGTGCAGTGGTGGATAGGAGCTTTTTTAAATCAGATGCTTAAAAGGATATAACCAAATAGATGGCCTATTCCCAAACTTGCTGCTTAAGTAAATGAATGAGAAGCTTTTATTCTCGGTGCTTGGGAGATCTATGAATTCTTTATTAAAGATGAAAACGTCAAAGTGATCCCAAGACAAATAACATCCGACATAAAGATGCAGTTGGATGAGGATTAAGCCTCTGGCTACTGTCTGGCTCAAGGGGGAATGTGTATGGAACAATTACCACTTCTTTCAAGTACTCGCAGTTAAAATTGACTGGGCTCTAAAGAATGAACCCCTGTGGAATTGCCTCTTCCCTGCAGATGAGGTGTGTTAAAGGTGTAACATGTTGTCACTCAGTATTGACTTCATTGGGACCAGAAATCTGAGTTGGCCTCGGGCTCTGTGCCTTGCAGGATGGCCCAAGATGCGCAGCTTGCTTCTGCCGAGCTCCTCCTCTGCTGCACTGAATCGTGCTGTAGTCTGGGATCTATCAGCATGCACATGACTTAGGGCTATGGATGTATTTGAATTCACCCTATTTGCTGCCACAGAATGGGTGTTTTGCCTAAATAATTGCATTTCCTGGGTAATGCAGGATTAAAACCATGGAATCTTCTGGCCATAACTCGCTGTTCATGATCTGTGGGAAGGGGTGGGGGAAACACTGATGCTGAAAGTCACCCTCCCCTCTTTGATATGTACAAAACATCGGGGAAAGCACTGCTGTGCGTGAGCATCCTGCAGCCACTGCGGGCAGTGCACACGGGGCCTTTTCAGCCCTCAAGAGAAGTCATTTATTCAAGATTTCCATGCAGCCAGTGGCAGATGAAAGAATTGGATCATTCCTCTTCTTCCAGCAGAACACGACATTCTCCTCCCCCCCCCATTACATTTTAAACTAACTTTCATTTTGTGCTTAAGCCTTTCCAGAGTGCAAATGATCAAAGCAGGAGATTAAAGACACATCCTGATCTGATGAGATCAGGAGTTTTGACCGTTTCCTTATGCTAAAGAAAAAGCAAAGTATCTTTTTGGTATTCCCCCCCCCACCACACTTAAATGTGATCAGGGTGAAGCTAACATGGCTTTGCTGGTCCAGTAGGAAATGGAACTCAATTTTACATGGTTTTTTTAAACCATTTTACTGTATTAAAAATGACAGAGGTTAGAAACAAAGCTCTTATACTTTTATTGAGCTGGAATTGCAAGTGACAGAAAATCATTTTGGCCCTAGTGCAGTAAATGTTATCACTAAAGCATGTTCAGGGGAGATTAGGACAGTCTCTCAAGCACAAGAGACAAAAGTTCACAAAGCAAGAAGTGATTTTGCTGTCCTTGTATCACAGCCATTGTCTGGTGAGGAGACAAAAGTATTTGAACTCTTGGGAATGTGGGACTTGGGCGGTCAAGGCTGCCCAATATTGTAGAATCCTAGAATGGTTTGGGTTGGAAAGGACCTTGAGGTCGTCTGGTTCCAACCCCCTGCCTTTGGCAGGGATGCCTCACACTAGATCATGTCACCCAGGGCTCTGTCCACCCTGGCCTTGAACACTGCCAGGGATGGAGAATTTACCACTTCTTTGGACACCCTGTGCCAGTGCCTCACCACCCTCACAGTGAAGAACTTCTTCCTTATCTCCAACCTGAACTTCCCCTGGTTCAGTCTGAACCAGTCGCCCCTTGTCCTATCACTACAATCCCTGATGAAGCAGCATCCAAAAGGCCAGGGAGAGGCTCTTTGCAGCATAGCAGAGCTGGTATTTACCCTGAGCTTGTTCTCCCAGGGAAGTTTCTTCCATCTTTCCACTCTGAATGTTTTTTGTCCAAAGCAACCAAGCCAAATATTCTGCCCTTCATCAGGATTCTGTTGGTGTTTGCTAATTTATCTGTGTCAGGAGCTGTGATGCTTGTGGCAAATCATTTTCTTCATGAAAGCTTTTAATGAGGAAATGAATTGATTGGATTTTTTACGTGCTGGATTCTTGCCACTAATGCCCATAGACCAGCCCTTTGTTGCACATCTTGCCTGTGAACAGGTCACTTTGTGGTTTATCTGCAATCCTTGATCCCTTTCCAAGCCTCACCAGTGCTGTTCTTAAGTGACTCAGATGTCAACCCAAGAAGAGGTCCAGGTGTGAGAGATGAAGAATTTACGGAGAGCTTTTGGTTTTGGCTTGGCCAGAAGTGGGCAGTGTGTGTTCTGCCCTCAGCCATGCTGCTGCTGGATGGGAAGGTGTGAGATGAGGTTGGGAAAAGAGTCATAGAATGGAATCATGGAGTAGTTTGGGTAGGAAGGGACCTTTAAAGGTCTTTAAGGCTGCAAAGCAAAAGGTCATATTAACCTTTGCATTTGGAGAAAGAGATCCATTCTAATGGAAGGGAGTTGAGAGCCTTTAGAACACAAGAGGAGGAGATGCGAGGGAGGTTCCTTAGGGAGTAAAGGGTATCCCAGGGGCCAGCCAACATCTTTAGGACTTGCAATTCCTCGTGAAGCTTCTTGCACATAATGTGTGGTGACCATTTGCTGAGGTCCTGGCAGCACTTCAGGCAGGATTCTTCATCTGTCACTATTCATCAGGCTGGAACAAATCATGGAGAGAATAATGTATGCTTATGTCTGTCTCTTTTCCTCTCTTTTATCTTATAGGTACCGCTTGGACTTTCTGCCTCGAGGTGAGTACAAGCCGGGGGAAAAAGGGATGAGCTCTTAAGAGCTTGGGAAGTGGGGAAGTGCTGGACATGTGTGTGTTTCCAATGTAAGTTAATAAGGAGAAGAGCTCAAACTGAACATAGAGTCATGTGTGACAGTTCTTAAGGTTGGAAATGGGCAAAGCTGTGGTGATGCTGTAGCAGGAGTTGAGGTTAATACTCTTGCCAAGCAGCACAAGTTCATTTCTCCTTACCTTTGAGAGCAAATAGTACAAAACTGAGTGGTGCTGACACAAACATAATGTCTTGGACAAAGACAGGAATTTTTTCTGCTCCAGAAAAGGCCTGAGGGAGATTCCCATGGGCCATTGACTTGGGAGCAAAGACTATTGGGTAACCTGCAGGAGGTTTGCATCAGTCTCATTGCTTTGTGTTAATGTGAACTTGAAACTGAATCCAGCTCCAGGTGTAGATGAATGGTTCAGGACTACATCTATTGGTATGGCTGTTCACAAGCTGGGATATTCCCAATGTGATTTTGATCTTCATGCCTGTAGTAATGGGGGTGATGAGTTAAACTTCCCAGGGTGCCTGCAGGTCACAAGCCGTGTCACTGGGTTCTCCTGTGTGTTAGGGACAATTGATGGCAATGTGTTTGCTCAGAGCTGACCTGGACCTCCTTTGACTCTATTGAATTGGTGCTGCTCAGCCCTGATTGATCATTCAGAGTGTTGGGTACAAGCAGGCTGCAGCCAAGGACGTGGTTCAGTGGCTTCATCCCTTCTCCTTACACAATGGTTGTGATGTGTGAGCACGGGCAGAAGGATGCCAATGTTCCAACAGGATGGGAGCTGGGGCTGTAGTAAACCCCCTTGGGAGTGTTCCAACTCAGCTAATCCTTCATTTACTCCAGGAATGAATTCCAGTATGTTACCTCCTCGATCAGGGACCACTTCCAGCACATCCTGGCTGGCTGGCAGCACAGAAATGTCAGAAATGCAGCAGCATTGCTATTCCCACTAGAACAGTGTTATCACATTTTAATAGGAGCCTCGGTGCAGCCTTGGTGCTTCTAATTGCTTTCAAACCTTTTGTTTTCATGCGTTTGGTTGATGAACCCAGCATCTGGCATCATTTGAGAAAGTACAACAGACAGCTGTGTTCAGAATGAGAAAAGGGAGAGGATTGGAACACATAAAAGAGCTCAAAATGAGATTTTTTGCTTTAAATTTTGAAAGTTCATGCAATTTCAAGGGTGGAGGAGAGATGCTTTTGTTCTTTTGAACCAGTCTTTCTTCTTTGATAGACTTGGGAGCCTGAGTAATATTAGGAAGGTTGGTTTGTAGAACCATGTAGAGATTGGCAAATGAAGTGCCCAGCTTGCTTAAATCCCCGTGAGGCATTCCTGTGCAGGTATTTGGATCTTCAGGGATGGAGGTCTCTACATGCGTCTCCAGGTCCTCTTGGCAACTAATGCTATTGGGAAGAAAATGCACTAAGGAAACAGTGCAATCAAGGAGTGAAAACATGGGCTTGGATATCACCCTGAAAGCCTCGACTCCAGTTTCTGCTCCATTGCTGGAGAAAGGAGAGGCGGTGATGAGAACTTGGTGCATCTGAATGGAGAAGAGCCACAGAACTACAATGTGGGGTTTAATTTTAAGGGAATAAATCTCATGTGCCTTATATTGATAAGAGAACTGCAAAATCCAGGTATCAGTTGGCTATTGAAATAACAGGCTGATGTGGCAAAGGAAAAGGTTTCTTCTAAGCAGGTTTGTAATACTGAGTAAACAGTTTTTGTAAAGGGGATAAGCACAAGTTGTGACCGCATCTGAGCTCTTTGAACTGAGCTCTGTGCTGAAATCCCCCTGAAGACCAAAATGCAGCTATCCCAACCTGCTGGTTTCCAGTATTGGCTGAAAGGCATAGAATTGGCCTTGATGCTTCCCAGCAAGCAGAGAAATGGTATGAAGTGGGAGGGTCGGCCTTGTGGTGGGCAGACAAGAGTGGTTTCAGAGAGATGTATCTGAACAGAGGAAGTTTTGCTGTGCCCGATTCGTATGCACCAAATGATGTTGTTGACTGTAGCAGGTAACTGCAAGCTAGTTTTGCCTTGTTCCTTAGGTGCTCTTTGAACAGAGTCCCAGGGTGACTCATGTTTTCCTTTGGAGGAGGGCTGACTGCCTATGTAAAGCATTTTATACACTTAATATATTTCCTGCATGCCTGCCCTTGCTGTCTTACTGCAGCCTCCCCTTTGTGGTGAGTGAGCTAAGAAAAGTTGGCAAAGAGAACCTGGGTCAGTTGCAGTCCTCCCCCAGGTTCCTTGTTGCTGTTGCCATCTCTTCTCATAATTCAGTGCTGAGGAAATGTTCTGCAGCAGCTTTGATTTAGAAGAAACGAATGGTCTGAGGGAGCAGCGTGAGGCCATTCTGGGGTACTGCAAGGGAATCCAAAAGGAGGAGAGGAGGAAGGAAAGAGAGGAGCATTTGGGAAGCGAATGGAGGGACAGAGAGCAATGCAGAAGTAAGGATTAGAGAAGGAAAAGGTGCGTGTGTGGCTGAGTAAGAGCTGTGGCTCAGGGCTTGAAGTTTGGCTTTGCTGGAACGGGAGTTTGCACTGAATTATTATGTCTCAGCTTCTCTGTTCCCAAACCTGAAAGACACGTAAAGATGGCAAGCGTATCAAGACGTGGCCACTGGTAGAAGCGAGGTAAATGAAATCATTGATGTCTATACAGTGTTTTGAGATACTCAAAGCACAGGTAATATTCTGTTTGGAGGTGCAGACCCTTGGAGATGGAGGCAATGTGGCTCTGCCCTCCCACCGAGGGATTTAGCCTGGGGCTGACAAAGAATTGCCCCCCCCCAAATCCTCCTGTGGGGTACCTGGGTCTTGCTTCTGGTGGGTGTCCCCTTGGCAGAGGACTGCACAGAGAATGGTTTGGGTTGGAAAGAACCTTAAGATAACGTAGTTCCACCCACTTTGCTATAGAAAGGGGTTCCTTCTACATGACCAGGTTGTTCAGGGTTGCTCTTAACTTACATGTACTCACACTTAAAAGCTTGCTGTGGATGCAGTTGGAGGCAATGACTTCTTTTATCTCATTTTGAAGAAAACAGCCTGAACTAGCTGAAGAAACACAGATTTATTTTCATGGGGCTCATGATAACTTTTGGTTTTCCATCAGAAATTGATCCCAAATGGGTTTCTCTGAAGTGTTGTATTTGCTGCCTAGTTGTGGCCCTTAAAATATTCAGAAGTCATCTAGACATGTGAGAGTGTGAGGATAGTTCTTCCAGTTCATGAAATGTGGGAAAACTGAGACTCGATAGATGTGCTTAGGGTACCAGAGCATTTACCGGTCCACACAGGAATTGGGTCCAGATCTGCTGCTTCTTCCATCTCTGTGACTTGACCCCAGAAAATGTCACTTCCCTGAAGTTGGGAGCAATATAGATGTGTAGGGAGGGAGGTAGGGTAAGGAATAAGCCAGGATTAAGCATGACTTAAAAACTGGGAGCCTTCATGTCTGTAGGAGGATTAGGTGAGTAACAGCGTGGAAAGTCTTAGTAGGTCACTTACGGTGTATAGTATTTAGATGAAGTGTGCATCATTTTGCCTCTATCAGCCCCGCTCGCTTTGGCTCGGATGCAGAGACTTTATGGGTCACCAGTTATTCTCAGGGTTGGATGTTGTAGCAGTGCCTGAGGTATGTGTGTGTATATCCGAGGCATGCATGGAGCTTGCTTTCATTAGCTGGCATTAAACAAAGGCCTCAAGTGTTAGATTTATGAAGCAGCTTTTCTACATAAAGCCTCCAATCTATTGAATTGAACTGAAGCGGAGCTGGATGGGAGACGGAACCGTGCGTTTCCCTAAACCACTGCTCCCTGGCATTGCATATTTGCTTCGTGTAGTTATGACAAGTACAAGTAGCAAATCATTAAAGCAGCAAAAACACCATCTTTACTGTAAAGATCCCCTTTGAAGCTGAGGCAGAGTGTTCCTGAATTAATGGAGTGCAGAGTGATTTTCCTAAGTTGTATTTATAAAACCCCCTCTTTGCATTCATGCCAAGAGGCTCCAGCTCCATGGTGAGCAGGGTTCAAACACAGAAACCTCCCCTAGATTTATGATGTGTTGGAAAATGCACAGGGAGAAACTATCCAATGGACACTATTTGTAGCATGTTGTTAAAATATCTATTCCCTCACCATGCGTGGAATTCCGTCGCTCTCTAAACACGAGTGCCAGCTCCAACCCTGGAGATGTCATAACATGGGGAGGCAAAGGGAAAACAAAACAACTCTTGTTAGAATGCCTTCTCCAGGCCAGGCTATGTTTGGGTGGTGTGTGGGACAGAGCTAATTAATGAAAGGTAAAATACATACGCAGGCATGTGTGCTTGAGCTCCCCAAAAGCAAGGCTTTAATATCAACACTTGTGACAGGTCCCTTTATCAGTGCTGAAGCTTTGCTTCCTGCAGCTCAGCATGCACCGTGTGTGTGTGTGTTGTGTTCTGGGCAAACTAATCTGGGCAGAGATGGGTTTTGTGTTGAAATCCTCCTGTTTTGGAGTTGTGCAGACTCTGAGCAGCTGTGCTTTTACGTGGTGCTATGAATTATTCTGCTACGTAAGGTATCGTGTGTGTTCTGGAGGCAGATAATGAGAGAACAGACTGCTCTGCTTGGAGGAATGTCATAGGTAGGAGGCAGAGGTCTGTGCCCTGGGAAAGGCCCTATGGAGGTGGATCTGTGTTTTTATACACGTATATAGCTAGAAAAATGCAAAGTTTGGTGTAACTTTGAATCTGTTGCTATTGCATTTCGAGCGTTCAAACCAGAAACTTTTACAACAGTCTTCCAGTGCCTAAAGGGGCTCCAGGAAACCTGAAGAGGGGCTTTGGACAAGGGATGTAGGGTCAGGCCAAGGGGAATGGCTTTAACCTGCCAAGAGGGGAGACTGAGATGAGCTCTTGGGCAGAAGCTCTTCCCTGTGAGGGTGCTGAGGCGCTGGCACAGGGTGCCC
>JAOEHY010035031.1:20330-32379 GCA_025447955.1 Psilopsiagon aurifrons | reverse complement strand
AGGGGCTTGGAGCAACTGCTCTATGGAAGGTGTCCCTGCCCGTGGCAGGGGTTGGGGCTGGAGGAGCTTTAAGGTCCTTTCCAACCCAAACCAGGCTGGGTTTATCATGAAGCTTTAAAATCTCTTATGAACACCTGAGTTTCTTGAAAATGATAGGCCCTTTTATTTGGGGGGGTGGGGTGGGGGGGGTAGGGGGTGTCTGTTCATTGTATGAAATGAGGCAAGAAGAAAAAAGCTTCCAAAAATCAACATGTCATTTGATTAGAAAGAAGTAAATCAGATTTGCTGTTATCATCTTTACTTGGAACAAATGAAGAAGTTGCAGTTTATAACAGGATTTAAAGAGCAGGTAACAGCAGCTCCAGTTTGATTGTACTCTGCTGCCGTTCATGGCAAAGCTTTCATGACCTCCATTGAGAAGAATGATGTTAATGTGGAGGGTCTTTTGTTCTCTTTTTAAACCACCCCCATGATTAAAACTCCTTACAAACTTGAGGGCAGTTTCCTTGTTTGGGTTAGTAGGTGCTTGTTGGACATCTCTACTTCATCAGTCCAAGTGTCCAAGTTACTGAGTTGCCCACCATCCTTTGAACCCCATCTGATCTGTAACATCTTGGGGGCAGAGCTCTTGGTTCACATTTGGCAGTGTCCTGTGCTTCCCTCCCCAGGGAATTTCAGAGCACACTGAAGGATAAAGCACTGCACCATAAAGAAGGTCTAAAAAAGCCAGTAAAAATGCCAAATGTGCAGCAGTTTGGGCAGCAAGTTAAGCATTAACTGATTCTATTGGTTGGTTAATAAAATGCTCTAATGATGGGATTGTCTAAATGGCCTGGTTGCAGCTTTGGAGGCAGACCCTTCTCCAGTGCACTCTCTGTTTTCTGAACTGGTTTGTGTAACAGGAATGTGCTGGGATAAAGAAATCCCAGGGGTAATTGTAATGTGCTGGGATGCAGAGCCCAAGCGTTGCTCTGTGCAGAGCAGGAGAACAAGCAAGAAGTTGTCCCACTGGGGCCAGCGTACGAGAGTGCTCACGCAAACCATCATCTGAGCTTTCCCATAGGGGTGATAGACCCTCTTGCTCCACAGAAAGGGGGAAATGATGTAAACTCTCTATTTTGGCTGTTAAGGTGGTTTGAAGCCCTGTCGTGTACCACAGAGCCTCTGTGGGGAGCTCTGGGTGCCCTCTGCACCCCCAGCAGGAGCAGGGCTGGGGGGGCAGTGCTGGATCCCAACTCCTGGCTCTTCCGAGCCTTCAGCTGGTTCATATCAGGAGTTTTGAGTCTCTCTTCTCCCTCTCCCCACAATGACTTCTGCTCTGCTTTAGTTTGTAGAGCAGGAATTCCATCCAAATCATCCACAAAGTGGGAATTCTGCCCTTTAGGCAGCCTCCATCCTGAAACATCACTATAAAATCATCTTTTGCATTATCATAAATGC
The DNA here is from genome assembly GCA_025447955.1 of Psilopsiagon aurifrons. Classification (NCBI taxonomy): domain Eukaryota; kingdom Metazoa; phylum Chordata; class Aves; order Psittaciformes; family Psittacidae; genus Psilopsiagon; species Psilopsiagon aurifrons. Next base: position 30,939 of record JAOEHY010035031.1, on the reverse strand, counting down.
TTAATGGGCATCTTCTCCAGTCCCTGGAGCGCCTATTGCTCTGCTGTGTGCTCCTGCCTTTGCATTCACTGCTTGTACTTATTTTTTCTTAGCAGTGGAATGCTGCAGATACGGGCAAGACAGCCTCCTTGTGTCTTGTCATTGGAATGTGCTTGCTAAGCTCCAGCTCCCTCGTGGGTTAATTCTGTTTATCCCTTGTTTGCTTGGAAGGGTTTTGGCTAAGAAAATACACTGAACCTACTGACACTGCAGTGGCCATTACTCAAACCGCTTTGGCTTGTGGTCTCCTTTTTGGTACTGATGATGATGACGTCTTTTATTCAGATCCCAGCCTGTATTTGCAGAACCCTTTGTCAGTTATTGGACTGCACAAGCTCCACAGACAGTCCTGTGTTTCTAGCAGAGCTGGTGCTTTAGAAGATGAACCAAAGTGCAGATTTGTTACCTCCCTCTGCCTCAGTATCCCCATCCTTTAAACGAAGACCTTCCGTCTTCAAAGAGGCTCATGAAGAATACTGATTATTGGACAGAAACACAAAGCATTGGTAGCTTTAGGCTGACTTTGCTCACGTTGGGGCAGGCTTTGTGTTTCACTGATGTGTTACTGGGGCATAAAAGAAAGGATAAATCTTGTTTACTTGTTTACATCCCGTGGGAATCTGCTGCTGCTCTGGGTTTCAGGCTTGTTCCCAGCCAGGCTGCAATGTGCTGTGCTTCCCCTGGCAGGCAGCTGTTCCGTGGGGCTGCTGCCCACTTGAGAGGCAGAATGTGCAATGCCTTCACTGAAAGAGTGCCAAGGATTGCAAGAGAGGAGCTGGAGGGAGGAAGTCAGAGGCAGAGGGAGGCAGGGAGAAAAGGGGAGCTCAGCTGGGGAATGACACAGGGGGCTGGCAGGGGATGGGAAAACAGAGTCATGGGAGAGATGCTCAGCAGCTTCTTGTCTTCAAGGGTTTGGGGGGTATCTAATTCCCCCCCCTCCAAGCCTCGTCAGCTATTTGGCTTTGTGAGAAGAAGCTCAGTTGGCTTCAAGGAGCCGTGCCAAAGTGATGGAGACTTGTGGAATGTCACTCACGGGGCTGCCTTCCTGGGCTGGGAGCAGGATCAGGGCTCTCTGTTGGTGTTGCTTTCTTCCTGTTAGAAATAACCCTGTAAACGGCTGTGGGAAGAGTTCAGTTTCGGTATCTGCCCATCACGTGGAAGTCTAGGAATGGATCACTTCCAGGGGATTGACTGGGTTGGATGATCGTGCAGTTTCTTTGCCGTGTGGTAGGGAGAGAAATCAATTTAACCACAGTCTGTTGTGAGCATCTCATCCTCCTTTGGAAGCTGAGAGTTGCAAAACCTGAATTCCCTTCACTATAACAAAACGTTTGGACCCGTTGTAGGGCTCTGATTTTTAAGTTGAATTACGATTTTGTCCCCTGACAAAAGGAGGTTTTTACACCCCAGAAAGCTGCTGTTTTCCCCTCTCCATGCTTCAGGAAGGCAGCTCTCGTGTTATCCGGCTCCTGCCTGATGAATTCCCGGGAAGTCTATGGCCCATCGCGGGCTGATGCCGCAGCTGCAGCCCGACCTGCTGGGCACCCGCGCTCACTGCACCCGCAGCCCGCCTGCCAAGAGCTTCCTCCTTCCTGCTCGCCTTTAACAGAAGGAGCAGTGTTAGTGGCCTATTAATTTGCTTTACTCCGTGTAATTAGCAAAGAAACCCTGGCTACTGCGTGAACAAGATCGGGCTTGGACTGGATTCACTTGTCAGGCAGCCAAGACCCATTCGGGTCGATGTTTCTAACCCGGTGATGGATCGGCTCCTCCTGTGCACAAGAAGGTCCCTCGCCTTGCTCCTGACCCCACTGCCGTGAGGTAGAGCTGTCCTGCTGGTAAAACACAGCCTAAGCAGAGATGGGTCCTGCTCTCACCATGGCCTTGTCTGGCTCGAGAGCCAGGGACAAAGTTATTTCCTCCTGTGCATGGTCTCCACAGCCAAGAAAGTATTTACTAAAGGGGGAAAGCACTTTGAGATCTGCAGGTACCGGAATTTCTCATGTAATTTGTTAGTACTGTTGTTGGTGGGATGGACATGTATGTGTATCCTAGCGATGTGCAATAGAAAACATGAGATTTTGGGGCAAATGGAATGTAATCTGGGCATTGGCACTCCAAGGAAGTGCAAGTCTGAATGAAGAAGGTGCAGAAAATCTGCATCCCCCAAAACCTCAGCTCTTCGCGTATTAATCTCAAGGCCTAAGCACACAGAGCCAAATGGGTGCTTAGGAGCCAGCGAAGCCTTTAAGGCATTCAAAAAAGAAACATCATACATTTCCTAGCACATAAATGTGTTTAAAAAGGTATATAATTTATAATAGCAATGTTGACAGAGCTGTAACTACATTACAAAGGCTAAACTATAATCTATTTACAAGTGAGCAGTACTTACTGTGTGGGTGCGTCTCTGTTGATGTGTTTCCATGTGATTCTCCATAATTTCAGCAAGTGATTGTAGTGAGGGATATTAAACCATAGTATTGATAATACTTTTACAGCTCTGCTTTGGGAAATGCATTACTTCTAAATTAGTCCCTGCAAATGTAGAGATATTAACACTGTCGAGCATGAAGGCAGATGGGATTTGGATCAGAGACCTTTATTTGTAGCATGATGCTGAGGAGTCATTACTTTAAAGCAGGAACTTCGTTTCCTTGAATATTAACTCAAGTTGGGGATTTTACTTCCGCTTTGGCATGAATAAGCTTATCATAAAAGTGTAAATGGAGCTCGCTTGGTATTGATTCTTCTTATGCTTTAAAAAGATGCTTAATGAAACTCAGGGTAGCAAATAAAGGCCTTCACTGAATGCAGAGTGAAGCTTAATTGCAGTTCCCTTAACAAGCTACTGGAGATGATGATTCTTTTCCTGCTACAAAGGCCTTTCACCTATTAAGGTTGTTTCTCTTCCTGTGTGTGCCAGGATGCATTAATCCAGCTTCCCCCCTGCCCCAGGAGAGGCAAACTCAGGTTAAGGAAAGGAAACTTCTTTGGCAGTTCTTGTCCTGGGGAAGAACTTGGGGTTTGGGGGTTCAGCAAGAGGTTTTAGTCTTAGAGTCACTGTCCCTCTCCTGCACAAGGGGAGATGGGCATGGAGGTATGTTCTGACGCTGCACCGCAGGACTGTAGGAAACCCAGAACCTGAACTGAGGTTTTTCTATGCTTTACCCTAAGTCCTGGTGTTTGCCAGATCCTGCAGCCATGCCAGGGCAGAGGCAGGGCTTGTACTCTACATTGCAGCCTTGCAAGCCCCAGAGCAAATAGGAAGGGAAGGTTCAGGTTATTCTGCTTCTCGCAGAGAGCAATGTCTGTGCTCCCAAGGTTGTGGAGAAGGAAGCAACAGTGTGTTCCATGATGGTAGTGGCTCCTTCTCCTGCAGGTTCTCCTTGTGCTGCTTGCATGGAGCCTCATGAATGCTTCGTTAGGTTCTCATTCTCCTCTTGATCGCTTTGCTCTTCTCTGATGCAGGGGTCTGCCAGAGCCAGATCTGGGTGATGTCCATGGCTCCTGCAGGGACCTGGTGTAACTGATGCCACTGCCTGCTGCTGCTGTCCCAGGGCGCTGCTCTAAACCCCTCTAATGCTGAGGACCCCACAGACCCAATCTGTCCCCTTGGGGGTTTGCTATGTAGAAGCAGGGAATCTGTATTAATTATACCAAATGCCTTCAAGCTCCTCTTTCTGCTGCTGTGCACGAAGCTGTTTCTCCACAATACATCAGCCAGCTAAAAGCTGGTGTAATTTCATCTTCTTTTCCCCTGTGTCACAACGATCGTGAAGTAAGTTGAGTATTTGGGCACTTGGGGGTAGCCAAACCATGCCAGGAGATCCCCTGGATGAGGTGTAAGCCCCAGAAACCTCTTGCTCTTTCCCTTAGAGTCAATCCTGCTCTTTGTTCGTGCTCCAAAGTGTGCCAAGATGGGGAATGTTGCTGCGGATCAGAGTGGGAAGGGAGCGCAGCGTTGCTTCAGGTGCAGGGTAATTATTTGCTGGGGTTCTGTGCTACTTGGTTTTTATTCCCTGTGTTTTCATTAAAAGCTAATGAGTTTTTGCTTTATTCAGAACAATAGCTTGGCCCCTAACAAGTTGTTGGTTGTTTATTTTGCTTGGCCTCAACTGTTGCTGCTCCATAAACTTTATGGAGGAGCAGATTAAAGCACAAGAAGTTCTCGTAATGCAAATCCAAATGGGAAGGTGATAGGGTTTGTTTTAAGGAGCTATGTCTGCAGAGTTTTGGTTGGTCTCTTTTTCGGTTCAGTTACTAAAACTAGCAGTGCTGTTTGAGGATATCCCTCATGCTGAACCAAACAAAATGCTTTTGGTTGTATTCATGTTGCAGCTGAGTCCAGCCATGCTTGGTGTAATACATGCATGTGCATCCTGCAGCCTGGGTGTATGATGGACATGTAGAGTGGGTTTCCACTCCTGTGTGGAGGCAGCAAGAAGGAGCCCATTTGTGGTGACAGCATCCCCCGTGTGCTATTTCATGCATCATCCCCCAAAGCAGAGACCTGTGGCTTGATTCTTCGCTGTGGTTGATGTCTGTAACACCTCCCCCTGCTCCATAAGTTACTGTAGAAAGCCACTGACTTATTCTTGCAAGTAACTTCCCTGGTTGGGCTCTTGTTCTTGTTCCAAATAGCTTAGTGCAGGCATGCACAGGCGTGGGAGCTGCGCCGCCTCCTGCTAGTTGGAAAGCAGGAGCAGTTTACTCATTACTGCAGTGATTCTGCATCTGCACCTCGTTCCAGAAAAGCACAACAGTCAAGCAGGGAAGAAGCATCTCCTTGTCACACGCAACCGGGCGAAGCACTGCAATGGCTGCTCCAAGGTCGGGCGGTCAGCGATGCGCTCTCCGCTTCTCACAGCCACTGGAGCAGGGATTTCAGCCTCTGCTTTTTAACCCCTAATTGTTGTTTTCCTTGTGCATGAATCCCAGTTTGTTGGAGCAGAGGGATGGGCTGTAATGGGTGGAAGACTATTAGTCTTCCTTTGTCTGCAGTGCCCCGTCTGCTGAGGTCTGAGCCTGCAGAAGGATCACAAAGCTGCCTTTTTGGGCCGGGGACGGGCAGCTTTCTTCTTAGGTTAGCAATGCTCAATGGTGCACCTTCCCAAAAGGTCTTTTCTGAATTCCCTTTTTTCCTGTAATCTGATGTTCCACACTGGGTGCTGGGTTGGCTGCTGTGAGCAAGCAGAGCTGGGAAAAGGCTGGGTTACTTCCAGGTTTCTCCCCTCTAAGGAAAGTTGTAATGGCTTAAAGGGTGAACTGCCAGAGACCGCTCTGTTCTGTCATTGCCCCCCATAGGCCTTTGGTTAAGCTCAAAGTCAAATCTTCCATCAGTTTTCCGAAGAGCTTTGAGCTTCGAATAGCAGCAAGGCCGGGTGTGTGGCACACGATGCGATTGGTGTTTTACGAGCCGAGCTTGGGGATGCGATGCTCTTCACAGCCACGTTGCTCCTTCTGGTGAAGAATTGAGAACTGGAGCTGTGCCCTTGAATGCAGGAGAGGTTCCCACTGAAGAGCAAGCGAGGGAAGGCTCTGACCGGGATTGCTGGGAATAAACTACATCCCAAATACTGTGTCGCATCTTTGTGCAGCTGGAGACCTAACGGCGTCTCCACTGTGTCTCCAGGTGGAGGAAGAGCGTTGTAAGCCTCTGTTCCAGGCCTTGGTACCCTTTCATCAGTGCTTGATTGAAACTGTGGGGCACAGCTCCTCTGTTTGCTGAGATAAAACTTGGCTTTAGTGCTTGAGCACAATTAACATCAGCTGAAAACTCGCCTTTCTTGCTGTTTGTTGTGCATTGAATGAGTAAGCAGCTGTCTTCACCTCTGTTATCAGCAGCCTGGGCTGTGTGTATTCAGGAAATGGAAGGCAAAAGCTTGAAAGACCAAGCTTTGCTGGCTTTGTTTAGGGTGAGGAGTAGTTTCTTCTACAGGTAGGCTAGCTGCACTCTTCCTATTAAACCTTGATATTAGCATCTGTCACTGTAGCCTGTAAGTGCCTTCTGCATAAAATCCAATATCAGGAGCAAATTCCCTATCAAAAATTCCATGTCCCATCGAGGATGGGGAGGTGATAGCTCCTGCCTCCACACTCAGACATATGTGACTGCTTGTCATAGGGAGGCAATCTTTCTTTCCCTACTGTTCCTCAAGGAAGGATCTCAAAGCTCATTCCTACAATGTAGGATGAGTCTTCATTCTGGTGAAGCAGGGTAGCATAGTCCTTTATTTTACAGCTGGATGATTTAGTTATGCAGAGCTCATGTACTGAGGGCACCTAGCTCTGGTAGTTTGGCCTCAAGATGCATTTCCAGCCTCCTCCTTGTACGCCTTCCTGGTGGGAAGTCTGCACCCATCCAGTGCGAGTCTTCTTGCATCAGGAATATCCCACCATGATCCTAAATGATGAATCAGGCCTTAAACCCGCAAACGTGGGTTTGAGTTTTGTAGAGAACTCCAGTGGAAGGGGGGAACCAGGAGGAAACCTGTGTCACAGGGTGGGCAGTAAGATTTGGGATGGGAACTGTGTCCTCTTCACTGAATTCAGGCTCTCCTTCTCTTTCTAGGGGAGGATCAGAGTGATGCTGGCTTTGGACAGGACAGTTCTGATGAAAATCAGAGCTGGAGTTTTGCCCCTTCCATGACATCTGATGCTTCACTTCCATCGGACTTCCAGGATGATGGTAAGTCCCTGGTCTCTTTGAAGTCCTTGAGTGAAGAAGATAAAGAGAAGTGTCATCTGGTGTCATTTCCTTGTTGCCATACTGCAGGAGTTGGTTTTTGTGAGTTGGGGGTTTTTATTGTTGACTGATACCTGCTTTGTCAATGACCACAAAATGTTCTGGGGGGTTGATTTCGTATTGTTGAAGTAGAATGTAGTTGTTGAACATCTTGCTGCAAACTGGAGTTGCTTGTTCTATTTTGGGTTGGCAACAGTGATGGCAAAGAGCAGAGTGTGAGCTGGTGGCTGTTTCCCAAAGTAATGTGCAACTTTTGGTGTATTTCTTCTTGTTAGGAATCTGTAGTCATCAGTCAAGAATGCAAAGAGATGAGGATTTATTTGGGACAAGGCTGTAAGAGCTGATGGGTACCAAAGCCGGCTCCTTTGTGCAGTGCAGAGCACCAGGCCTATCTGCTGCATGTGTTGCTTTACGCCATAGCATAAATGTCTTCATTTGGCTGATTAGAGACCAGGCAGGTCTGATGGCAGTTGGGGCATGAAAAGAGGTGTGGAGTTTGGTTGTATTAAATAATCTGGGTGCTCAGATACAACGCACTTGTGCAGATGGGGGACATGTGACAAGGAGAATAGATGGGCCATGAGAGGGTGCTGAGGACCTCGAGCTTGGCCACCATGGGCGAGCAATGTCTTTATGGTCTAGGGTTTCTCTTGGCCTGTTTATGAAGCTTGTCTAAGGAGGTATTTGCTTTGCTAACTCAGAGTGGTGGGTTTTGGCAGCTCCAAGGGCAGAGCTTGACATAAAACACTTGCGAGGTATGCAAACACATGGCACCAATGGAAGTTTACAGGCAGAGGCTCCATGGAAGGGTGCCCAAAGGGGTGAATAGGAGAAGACGGCTAACGCAGGAAAAATGCCATACCACAAAAAGGAGGGGAAAAAGCTGGCACTGGGAGCAGTGACATTAAAATGAGGTGTTAGTTCTTGGAAATGGGGGAGAGTCCTGAGTAACAGCAATGCTGTGTGTTGGGGCTGGATGCAAGTTGAGCAGTTCTGGCTGCTTGGGTGAGGCTGTGGGTAGCCTGAAGCAGTCAGAGTAAAGGGAAAAAGGCTGAACACAGGGTTTGGAACCTTCTCTTTGCCCTGCCATGGTTTGTTGGGGCATCACCACAATGCGTTTTTCTTGATGTCTGTGAGTTGGAAGGAGATGGATCAGGGTTGGGGTTTCCTTTGGGATTTCGAATGTCTGTGATGATTCACTCTGGTTTTTGGCTTGTTTTCTTTGCTTGCTGCTGCAACTATAGGAGGTGAAAGTACAATGATTTCTTTTAACAAATAGGAATCAGTCACTTGAGAGTTGAAATCAGTGCTTCAGAGAAGGGGGGGAGCTGAAGGCTGTGTCTGGCAGGCTTGATTCCTGATTAGAACATCCTTGTGGGAAAAGCAGAAAGTTCTGAGACTGCAGGGACTGATTTTCATCACGGTCCAAGTTTGACTTCTCTGAGCTGCGCAAACCTCTGCTTTTACTGAGCCCCTTTTTGTGGCTGCCCCATCCCTGGCAGCATCCAAGGCCAGGTTGGACACAGTGCCTGGAGCAAGCTGCTCCAGTGGAAGGGGTCTCTGCCCGTGGCAGGGGTTGGAGCTGGAGGAGCTTTAAGGTCGTTTCCAACTCAAACCAGTCTATAGTTCTGTGATTCTCTTCCCCATTGAGCCAGGAAGGTCCCCAGTGTAAGGACCTGCTCTACTGTGGCAGCGCAGGGCCCAGGCCATGGTGTTGTGTGGATAGGTGATGGAGAGCTGCCCCTCTCCTGCAGCATGGGTGACTGATGCTTGGGGGAATCCATGTAGCTGAGGCCAGGAGAAGAAATTGGCTGATTGTAGGAACATAGTTATCATTCCTGTGGCTTTTTCCCGTCCCTTTACAGCCATGGTTTGCAGCACCAAGAGGTTATGTCCTCAGCTGCAAGCCCATGACACTGTTAAAGGCTCCCATCTCCTCCCTCCTTGGACTTTCTGGATTCCCAGCTCTCGAATGCAAGGTTTTAAAGGAGGAAGGTGTCTGACTGGGGTGATGCTCGCTTTTACCTCTCCTTGCTATGACAAATGGGAGAGTTTGGAGGCAGGGAATGCCACCACTGTTCATTTGGAACAGGCTCTGAGCCTCTCATAGGAATGAGAGAACCTTCGGAGTTGTCTCTGGAGGAAGCAAGAGGAACTGAGAGGGTTGGGGATGACTTTACTCAATGAGGCATGGCCCAGCTCTATAGGATTGTCCCTAATGAGTGATTAAGAAGCTAATGTTTGTGCAGTGCTGGGAGGCACCGTGGAACCACTAAGTACTGTTAGAATGATAAGTATTTCTTAGGAGACCCTTCCCATGTGATGTACTCAGACAGCTTGAAGCCTTTGTCTTTTAAGCTGGTGAATCACTGGATTTGCCAGTGTTTGTTCATTCAGTTTCACTGAAGATGGATCCCAGAATCCCCAGGGATGGCAGTTGCACTTCTCAGGATTTAGCACTTCTAAATACTGCTTGCAGTGGGGCTTCTGTGATCATTGCAGAGCATCTTACCCCTTGCTGGAAGGATGCTGAGTCTGGATCCGTGTGAAGATGAAGGGGGTGAGGACCACTCTGGCTTCTGCCCTGTGCTTGGCTCTTGGCTGCACCGCTGTGTCCCAGCGGCTTCAGCAACAACGTACTCTGTTTTCTGTTGCAGAGGTTGGCGTATGGAAGGGAGCATAATTCCCAGTGACGGGAATGTGCTTTCTGGGTGCCAGGGGAGGAAATGTTGCCTCTGACATCCAAGGTTTTCCCATCGTGTCAGCAGCGAACCTTGGCCATGGCCAAGCATCAGTAGAGCTTGCTCAGTTCTGTGTGGTGGGTTTGGGTCTTTAATACGGAAGTTCTGAATCTCTTAAAGATCAAATCCTCTTTAAAGGCAAAAATCTCCTTTGCTTCAAAATCCCCTTTTAAGGGCAGAAATCCCCTTTTCTTTGTGCTGAAAGTGGCTGTTGTGGTGAGAGGTGTGGAGGGTGACCCATAGCATGGGCCTTCACTGGGCCCTGGTGGCTTGGGGATGGGAGCGAGCAGATGCAAATGTGTTGTGGTACTGAGGCTTTTTGGGGGGGATTAGAAGCTGTAAAGAGGTGTCACATCCTTACCCCATCTCCAGGTACTTCTTGAGCCGGTTTGTGTTCTGGAGAAGGCCCCGTTTGCTCGTGTTTGGCCTTCTAATACATAGAAATGGGTAGAAAACCGATAAAGCACCAACGGGAGCTTTGTACGTAGCTCTTCAGATGCAAGATGCTGGCTCCAGGGGAGAAGCCTGTGAGCTTCTGGAAGTTTCTTGTCTGGTCCACGCTGGGCTTCAGCCCCCCTGTGCCCAGCATGGGATAGATGTATTCCTCTCTTCCAAGGTCTCTCTTGGTGTTCTGGAGACCTATATCCTTTCTCCCTGACCTGTGTAGTGTTCCGAAGGGTGTGTGCTTCTCTGCTTTAAGTACTCTGTATTTTCCCCTGTACTTCCTACACACTTCCAACCTCGAAGGAGTCACTTCCAAAATGCAGAACGAATTGCTTTAAAAATGCAGGATATAAAACTTCAGGAATGTTTTCAGTGGCACCCGGAGGAGGTGGATATGTGGGTTGGGGGCACAAGATGGGTGTGCGGGGTCGTTGGGGCCGTGAGTGGTCATGCAGAACGTGCGGTGCAGGTGGGCACGAATTGTTTGGGCAGGGTGTGTGCTCAGGGTGGGTGCTCAGGGTGCTGGGGGGTTGCACCGCTGGAGTGATGCTGAGGGATGTAGGGGAGCCACACTACTGGAGTGATGTTCAAGGATGGGGGGGATGTCACACCACTGGAGTGATGCTGACGGATGTCG
>JAOEHY010035031.1:7523-20088 GCA_025447955.1 Psilopsiagon aurifrons | reverse complement strand
GGGCTGCACCGTGCGCGGCCGCGAACCCGCTCGGGTTCCTCCCGCTTGCGCTGAACCCACAACCAAGAACCAAAACATTCCCCTATAACCGACCCCCAAATCCCACCCAACCTCCAACCCGCGAGTTCCTCCCAGTCCCTTCTTCCCGCTGTGGAGGCCCTCGTGCCGGTGCAGGAACAGATCCCTGCTTTTCCACCCCAAGGATGGGATCTGTGGTTCGGGACAGGGCTGTGGCCGCTGCCCCAGGATAACCAGCGAGGGTGATAGATGCAGAGGAGGAATGTGTGGCCCGGGGGGGGGGGGGTGTGGGGTGTGTGTGAAGGAGCCATTTGCCCAAATGCTGCTGGGTTTCAAGAGTGAGAACAAATCGTATCAAGTAAGAAGCAGCGAGAACCTGTTTCAGAAATGGCTGAGCAGCTGCAGGTTCTCTAATGTGTATGGATCAGGTCCTGAATGCCTGCGGATGAGGGGAAATGCCTCTTACACTGGCGTTGAAAGCTTTACATTTTTCCTTTCAAATACCATTAGAAGCAATTATTCTGCCTCCCTGATGTCCAGAAATGGCTTTTGCTGCTTTTGAGCAGGTTATTATAAACTTGCTGTTGAGGTACTTTAAAACTCTATGAAACAGGGTAGGAGACATTCAAGGACCGGGTTTGTGTGATGCCATCGAAGGTTTCTCCTGGCTCATTTACTTTCTGATCTTGGCATCACCTAAATGAGAGAGATGTTAAACCACCGATCACTTCTTTCTCCTTATTCCTTACCGTGGCTTTGAGCAGGTTTTCCCAATTCCATGCGGGCTTTGCCAAGGGGAGGAGAACAGGCCCGAATCCATGGGTAAGAAAACATGGTTTCCAAGAAATACCTGTTTATGGTGCCATTGTGCACAGAAATCAGCCTCCCTCCAAGCTCCAGGGCTCGTGTCCTTTGATTTAGCACTTTCTGAATGGAAACACACCATAACATCAGTGCTTCCCAAGCCGGTGTGATAATGGCCCTGGTGTTGTGCACATAAGTTCCTGGAGCGGGTCCCTGGCTGGTCAAAGGGTTTGGCTCTATTTTATAGAGAGCAAGCTGGTTCACCTCGGTAGTAAGGGTTATTTGTTAGGGGTGGAGAGGAGGAGGGTGGGTTGGTTGCAGGCCACCAGGAAGTGATGTATAGATGACATTGGAGAGCTCAGACCTGTGTAGGGAGCAAGTGGCGGTGAGAGGAATGCTGAGACCTTCAGCTTGCATTGGGAACAGAGCAACAGAAAACCCAACCCGAAGTGGCTGCCACGTTCCCATTTGGGGTTTTAGAGCCGCAGCAAATGGTAACGCGAGTAATTGCTGCAGAAATCCTGATTTGTGGCTGCAGCTTCCAGCAGCCGGGAATGTCGATGCTGCTCCTGAGGACAGCCGAGCGAGCCTGCAGCTCCATGGGTGCCCATTTTGAGCTCCAAGTCATTCTTCCTCAAGCTGGAAGGGTTTGGAAGTTGGTTTGAGAGGCTGTTCTTGTGCTAAGGGTACCTTTGCCTTCTCTAAGCTCCCTCCCTTATCTTCCCCTGCACCCCATAAGAGCAGTTCTTCTTGATAAGGTGCTGAAACGTAACACATCAGCACTGATGGAGGGGGGAGGACTGGAGGTTTCCTTAGGAATCACCAGGCAGGACGCTCCTTAGTGCTCTTTTTGGGAAACCTGACATAGACCAAATTGGGCCCCAAAATGTTTTGGTCCAGTCTATGCCTTAAACTCCCACATCTAAGTTGGATGATGGAGTACTTCCTCAGTACAGGAAAGATATGGACCTGTTGGGAAGGGTCCAGGGGAGGGCCATAAAAGTGATCAGAGGGATGGAGCACTGCTCTGGTGAGGAAAGGCTAAGAGAGTTGGGGTTGTTCAGCTGGAGAAGGCTCCAGGGGGGCCTTATTGTGGCCTTTCAGTTCTTAAAAGGGGCCTATAAGAAAGATGGGGAGAGACCTTTTAGCAGGGCTGGGTTTGATAGGAGAAGCAGTGATGGTTTTAAACTGGGAGAGGGGTCAAACACTGCCATAGATTGCCCAGAGAGGTGGTGGATGTCCCATCCCTGGTGCTATTGCAGGCCAGGTTGGATGTGGTTCTAGGCAACGTGACGGAGTTGAAGATATCCCTGCTCACTGCAGAGGGAATGAGCTTTGAAGGTCCAAACCAAAGGATTCTGTGATGCTCTGATCGTTTCATGCTGGTTATTTGCAGCTGGGGGCTCTCAGCCTCAGGATTCAAGTGCTGCCTTTAAAAGCCTGAGCTGCTTTTACACTAAATAACATCTTTGTGAGTGGGGTTTTGGGTGTCACATGCCTGGGTTTGTGGTTTGGAAAAGGGTTCCTGCCCAACCGCTGGGCTGTTTGTTTGGGGTTTGAAGCTGCTCGAGTCATTCCCTGCTCACAAGAGCTCTTCAGCGATGTTCTGAGCCATGGCCATGTGGTGTAAAACCTCAGCAGCTCACTGGGGCCCCGCACAGGATTTATAATTGAAATCCCTTCCAAGTCACTGAAATGCCGATAACTTATTAATGCAGCTCTTCTAAAGCACAAAGCTGCCACCTTCGCTGCTTGCCGACAGGAAAAAAGCATAATTAAAGTTTCTTTGTATCGCTTTGGAAGTGCAGGATCAGATGAAGAGATTTATTTTCCATACCTAGAGGACAGTCTTTAACGACAAGGTGTTATTTGGCTTTTATTCTAGTAAGCAGCTTAATAGCAACTTTGCATGGGAACAGGGAATGTTGCCTTGCAATCCCAGCTTCAAATGAATTGCAGCAGAGGGATGCCCTCGGCACGTCCGTTATTTCAGCGGGAGCACTGGTACCTTTGAGCTGATGCTGTCGGGTGCGTGATCCTGGGTGGTGGTGGCAGCTCCCAGGAGGGATGTCCGAGGCATGGAGCTTCCTCTCATGGTTGCATTGCATGTTTCCTGGGTCAAACACCCCTGAATTATCAGTGTGCCAAGTTACGGTTGCGGGGGGAGGGACTGGGATAACTCAGGCACCCCCCTCCTAAAGGCCTTTTTATTCATGAGTATGTAAATCCAAGGCATAAACACTTTGTGTCTCCATATTCTCCCCAGCAGAGGGATCAATATGCAGGAAATGGGAGTTAACAAAGTGCTGGGGTAGAACTTCATGGCAGCTTTTCTTCTGCCCTGTGTCGAAAGTGGGTGATTGCACCACCCCAAACTTGCAGGCACCAGCGTCTGTCATTACTGACCTGCCTGGGGTCTCTGCTGTAGGAGGGCTGCTTGGAGGGCAGGATGTTGTGGCACAGTGATTGGGCAGCATGGCAGCAGAGGTGCCAGCTTTGGTGCCCTGTGGCTGTGTAGAAGCAGCCTGAGGGTGCCCAGAACCCCCCATCTGACACCCGGGACCTTGTCTAGACTTGGGAAATGGGGGTTTGCCTTTATGGGGTGCAGCAAATCTAGGGCTGGCATTTTGTCCAAATACATAGATGAGAATAAGGCAGAATATAAGACAGAATATTTGGTGGGTTCTGTGTGTGTTTTCACAGGAACACAGAGAAGAGATACTCCAGATTGTGCCTTTGAAACGCATTGGGTTTAGAGCAGCGATTTAGGGGATGTTTTCTTGGTGATAGAATTTTGAGTGTACTGAGGTCAGCAGAGGAGGTGAAGGAGGCTCCTGTGAGTGAATGACAAGAAGACTTGTCTGAAGCCAGGTAAGCTTCTATTCATCTCTCTATGGGACAAAAAGGCAACCAGGGCACGTGCTTTCCCCATGCTCCCGGTACTCATGAGCCTTGGGGCCCTTCTCCCTTAGTAAGAATAAAGACATCCTTACCCCACAAACACATTCTGGGTATTGTCAGGCTGGGATTGTTCATGGGAATAGTAACAACTGTATCTGTATCTTGGAGGATCAATCTCAAAACCCTAACAAGTCCTGCAATACAAAATTCCCAGCTGAGAGAAATGGTCTGGACAGCAATAAAAGCCCTTGCTATGTATACATTAACACCACTAAACTACTACTGACTTCATTCCAACTTAAGCATGAGCTTCAATGTGTGCTTCAGCGTGAGCCACAGGGAATACATGAAATTATTACTCGGGTTATGCATTGCTGAAAGTCACTACGTGCAAAAATAAAGCCACTGTCCCGAAGCATTTAATTTCAAGACTGCTTATAATCAATCGTAAAGTGAAACACGATCAGGAACGACTGGAGGGAAGGAAAAACCTCTCTTTAGTTATTCCTTTAACTTCTTTCAGTTCTACTTTAAATACAAGGAGTCAAGTGTAACTTTATTCAGCACGCTGCTCTCTGGGGCTGCTCTACCTGCCGGTGGCTTTGCTGAAGCAGAGAGGCTGCGTTGACCATTCCATCACTGTCATTTAGCACGGGGGCATTTTGTGTGTGTCTGCACATGTGGGTTTTAGGAGCAGCTTTGTTTAAGGCTCACGGTGATGAACTACTTCTTAAAACAAGTTAAACTTTTATTGTTTAACCCTCGGAGAGATGCGGCACTTGAAAGAGATTGGGTGTCCACATTGATCTCTTTGTGCTCCGTGGTGAAGGGTGGCTGGAAGCATGCGGCCACATACCTGTGTGCGGCGGGGGCAGAGCAAACACTGGGACTTCTTCTTCTAATCCAGTGTCACAGGAAGAGCAGCCGAAACAATCGGCATCATCCTTCACCCTGATAATGCTTTCTCGCCAACTAATAGCTCCTTGTTCATCAAGGAAACGAATGTGTGCGGAGGTGACATGCTCTTCACCCACTGCTCTTTGTTCTAGGGTCCTCCAGACTGATTGTATCAGCTCCAGCACTGACAAATATCCCCCCAAACTTTAACACTATGTAAAATTGAGTTATGGGGTTTTACGGTTAGGCTCCTCTGGCTGAAGGTTGATTGTCTCCGAGAGATAAAGGAATCAGTACTCAACAATAACAAAATCTTTGCCATAGGATAATGCCTGTTATTGAGCTCACAGCTCTTTATATTTGGTTACAAAGCTTCACCCCTATTCTTTTTCCTGCACTCATAGGTTAAAGTGGGAGCTGCTGTTTGAAATTGGTGAATTGCTGCTGTTCCTCCATCCACCCTCACCCTGTGCTTGGACAAGCGCCCTGGCAGATAGATGGATTCCTTTAAGCATCCCATCACCCAGGGCTGTGTCTCTGCAGTTGCAGTTTTTAAGCAAGTTGCCTTCCCAGTGGCACCTTCCCGGGATGCTCCTGGCACTTGGGTGGCCTTTGGAGAAAGAAGCCTTGACTGTCTTGCCTGGAGAGTCCCAAAGATCTTAGGAGGCAAATCAACGACTAGCAGTTGCAGAGCATTAGCCTGGTTTTACAGTCAGATTCATCCACTGGAGTGGAGGGAATAATAGAGCTGGGGCTGATGCAGAGTGCAAGTGGCTTGATGCAGGTCCAATGGAGAGCATCGGTGTAGGTGGCAATCGCATCTTGAAAGCCTTGGAGCCTCTGCAACCTTGCTCAGATTCTCTGGCCAAAGACCTATTTTGCATTTAGTAATGAGAGTTGGCCATCTGCTGCAGATGAAAATGGTCTGGCATTGCTCTGCAGAGGATCAAAGCCTTAACAACCAAGGTGGAATTTGGGGAAGTTTATTTTAGCTTTAAACTGATGGTACCTGGGGCAAAGGCACTCAGTGCTGAGACAGCCTTATGCTGTGGGCAATGGGAGCATGCCAAGAGAGGTGCCTAGGAGGGGGTGTGCATGCAGTGGGTGAAGAGGTCACAGAACCCAAGGGAGGACAAAATTTAGTGGGGTGAAGCTCTCTGTCCTCTCTGAACTCCTTCCAAGTCCTGGAAGCACTCTGCCTTTCCCGATAAACACCTGATGCATGAGGTGTGTGGAGAGGTTGTGTGTGTGAGGGATGAACTTTCCTTGGAGATTTGGAGCAGGGAGGTGGTTGGGATCAGTCTTTGAAACTTATCTATAGGTGGTGCTTCCCACCCCCTGTAACTTTTGTCTCTCCTTTATCCACTTCTAGCTCCCTAAAAAGACAGAACTCTGCTGTCCCCCAAAGGCCATGGGCATCTGCAGGAGAGGTCTTTGGCTCAGTGGAGCTTTTAAGTCTATCCTGATTTTTGCTTCCTTAAACTTCATTCATATCCTTATGCTTTCAAAGCAAACCCAGTTATTCCAGGGAGCTAGGGACTGAAGGATGACTAGAGGGGCTGCATCAATTCCCTGCCTCTGACTTGGAAGGAGCTGGTTTCTATCCTGTTCCTATGTACTCCCTTCTGTGCTCAGTGTGTTAGGTTGAGTTGCTGAGATTTTGGGCTAGATCCAGTGTTGGGGTTTAGCCTGTGTAGGTATAGCATCGTTGCTGAAAGAAGCTTTGTGTTACACTGCCTCCCCTCCTTTCAGTGCAGAGCTCCCTGTGCCCCATGCAACCAATTCACTTTTGAGATCCTCAGTTGCATTTGAAATTCTTATTTTCTCCATAACATTTCTCCTTTTGCTCCATAGCATTCCCTGGGGCTGGATGTGCTCCAGATGACTTTTTTTTTTTTGCATTACCCTGCTTTATTCCTCAGTAGGATGAATCTCATTTTATTCTTCTATCCATATTCGTAACCTCTCCATGTCCCCTACTATTATTTCCTCTGCTTTCACTTGATATTTGCATTACCACCTAATTTAGTATCTTCCTGCTCATTGAATTAATGAACTGTTTACTTGCCTTAGATAAAACGGGGACTAATCCCCTGCAGTACCCCAACACAGCCACTTCCCCCCCTACGTGACACAAGACCATTTATCACCAGCTTTTGCCTGTGGCCCTTGGGCCACTTCTCAGCCTGACGATTGCTTCTCTCCAAGCTGAGGTAAATTAATGGTTCTCAGCGAGATTTGCTGTGGCACCACATCAGACGCTCAGGAGAGTCTCCAGATATACTGCATCTTCCACGTTAGCCTTCATCTGCTCATTCTGGAGCTTGATCAGAAAGGCTGACCTGTACCTGAGGTCATTCTCTCTTCACAAACCCAAAGGTTGCTTGTTGCTATGAAGGCAATTATTGCCTGGCTGCTCCTCAAGTAATTTAGTCCCTTTTTGAGTCTTCCTTCTAATCTGTTCTGTTATTTTATGAGGGTGACGTTGGATTTGCCCCCAGCGTTTTTCAGCTTCACTTTGGTATTGTGCTACCTTTGATTACTGCCTTCTGTATTTCTTAGCTCTCTGCTGCGATTAGAAGGAAGGGCCGGTGGGTTGGGAAGTTTGGGAACTTCATCATGATTCCCGTAAGACTTCATGCAAATGGAAATGGTGGCAAGGAAAACGCAATCATAGAAGTACAGAACAATGGATGGGTACCACGCTCATCCCCTCAGCCAACTGGAGGAAGCCCAGAGGCCACCTGAGCAGTCTTTGTAGCTATCGTGAAGCAGAACACAGCTTCAGATCCCTCGAGTTGTAATGGTATCTCCCAAGTAGGTGTGAAATCTTTGCTGTCAACTGTGAGCTGTGTTTGTCATCTAGTGGACGTCAGGATGGTGACACTCCTGTATCCCTCCTTCCATCCCACTGAAGGAGAAATCTAGTTGGGAAAACCCAAAAAAACCCCAAGCATAAGCTTTTCTTTCCAAATGCCATTGGAATAAGTGGATCAGAAATATTTCGATTCTATTATTTGGTGTGTTGGATCTTATTTAAGGTCTTGCAAAGCACTCTGTTTGAGAACCCCCCCCTCAACCAATGGAAAAGCAGAGGAAGAAGGTTGAAACCACCAACTTTTATAATGGGAAACTTACTCCCCAGCCCACCAAGGGAAAGCAAGGCCAAACAATATCAGGATTTGAATATTCCTTTCCTCCTGTTCTTTGATATGCAAAGTTGCTGCTGATCAAAGAACTCTGGGAGGAGGAGGACAATAGTGCGGATCACCATGACTTTGGGGTTTGGTTCCTCAGTTTGATCCCAGGATGGCTGGGGTAGGCCTGGGGACTGGGACAAGCACTGATTTCCTCCCCTCCCCCTTGGTCTTCACTTCAAGCCCTGAATTCACAGCTCAGCGGGGGTGCTGAGCTGTCTGAGCCAGGGGCACCGGCACAAGCCCTGAGGTTGCAGAAAGTGCCATAAAACGGCTATAGCTCTGCTGTCTACAAAGCCTCCATCCCTCTTGGGTACCCCAGTATGCTAAATCTGTGGGTTCAGACTTGGGGCAGGTGGTGGGATTTGCTCCTTTAATCTTCAGTGGCTATTTATTACAGTGGAGCTCCAGGGCATCTGAGCATGGCCTTTCTCGCCAAGAGACCATAACAAATGGATGCACTACCTCAGTGTCACAGAGCCGAGCTTTGCGCACCACCTATCTGCACACTTCGGTGCTGGCTCTTTCCGTCTCTGCTTCTTTTGTTGTGGGGCTTTGTAAAACAAGGAGACAAGCAGGAAGGGATTAGAATGCAAAGAGCAGCTCTTTGACTGCCCACACCTGCCTTCCCCTTCGCTTCCTGCCTCGTCCTTGGCTAATTTTTCATGGGGGGAGATGCTCATCTTTGGGGATGAGCAAATGCTATGCCCCAGGCCATGGGACCACGACTTGGAGGAAGCCTTTTCCCTTTGTTTACTCTTCGGCATTGAACCCTTTTGCAATTGCTAATTATTTTTCAATTGCCCAAGACAAATGAGCAGGTTGGGGAGGTGCCATTTCTCTGTGACCCCGCCTGTCAATTCCTGGCCCTTTTTATTAATGGTGGAGCTGGTTCTGTGAGATTTTTCTTGATGGTTTTAAAGAGTAAGAGGGGAAATATCTTGCATTGCAGAGGTAATTTAAGCCTTTTGCCGGCTCTGAATGCCATCAGAAGTTAACAGGCTAAAGCCACTGGTGGGAAGTTCCATCCTTTCATTGCAACTTCATTTTAAAGGAGAAAATCTGCCTTAGAGAAGGTGGGGATCTGCAGTAAACTTCAGCCTTACACAAGAAGGTACCAGGGTCTTGTCGTGATCTACTGGAAGATGATTTAATTCTTATCGCAGTGATATTTGGTGGTACCACCACAGCACCAAAGCTGTTTTGCATTGAGTTACAGCTCTGAAGAGCTTGCAGTTTGAACAGGCAAACAGGCAAGGTAAAGAATGACAAGGGGGCTGATGTTAAAGGAGTGTGAAGTGATTTGACTCCAACGCAGCAGCTGTTCGAGGTGATGTTGGACCAGGAACAACCCAGCGCCCTTGAACTTTCCATTGTGTTTTGGGAGGGTGAATGTGGGGATGGAAAAACCAGGAGCGTGATGTGCATGTGAGTCCTGGGCTCACCAGGCTGCAAATGCCATACAGCTAAGGAAGGTGATTCTCGGCACTTGAGGGACCTTGGCTCAACTGGGTTTGGAGGAAGAGGGGACTGTGGGACCACTTAGACCCCAATTCTTTGCGCTTATGTTCTCAGTGCAATCACCTCGCTCTGGAGTTACAGGAAACAGTGCTTTCAACCTCCCATTCCCTGGTAGCATAAAGCTTTTAATCCATGTATGCAAGCAGCCCAGGCCTCCCTGGAGGGGGACTGTGGTGTGGGGTGTCAGTGCCTGGGGGTCCCCAAACCCACATGCTTGTGATGCTGCGTGTGCTTCTATGGGGGATTGTTCTTGGCAGCATTTTGCAGTGCTGAATCTCCCCATTCCCTATTGAATGAGCCTGGGAAGAAAAAGAATATGTTCTTTTCAACATAAGATGTATTTTGCAGCCTGTCTCCAGGCAGCTCCCAACCCAAAGGGCATCACCGAACGCTCCGGCAACCAAATAGCAACCAGGGGGGAGGGAGGGAACAGGGGGACAGAGGAAGATGGAAAACCTCCTATACAATAATTAGAATAAAATTGGGGTATCAAGAATACAGGGGTCAGCTTCTGTTCACACCAATATGGCTTTCACCTTGTAGAGAAAGGCCTGCGCCAGGTAATTAGGTCAAGTCAATGATTATATATCTTTAAGCGAAGTGGAAGGGACTGTAATTGTGATGAAATTTGTTTGAAGAGGGAAAGCATGGGGAATTTTGTTTAAAGGTAACGAGTTCAAAGGGTAAATGAAGTTCAAGGTTCAGTTCCTGTTCACTCCGCACAAAAAAAACCAGCCCACACCAACCCACACACACCAAGCAGCCAATATTTCTATCAGGCGAGTTGCTTTATCTGTTGGGGAAGGGAATGGGACCATATCCCTGTAGGACAACTGGAATTAAACCACTGACAGCTCCTTAATGGGGCTTTCTTTCTTTAGGTGCCAACAGAAGGGTAAACCTTGTGTAATGGGTTTTTTTTTCCCCAAGTTGGTTTATTCTTCCCTTCGGAGCGCTGCTGCATGCAGCCACCTTGCATGCAAATGGGTGCCATCCCGAGAAGGGCCTTGCCTGTGATATGCAAATACCCACTTTGTTTAGGGGAGCTTTCCAAGGGAGGGGAAGGAAGGCAGCTGGGCCATGGAAACTGGGGAAAACTGCCCATTTTGGGGGGGTTAATAGGAATTCACCTTCCCAGAAGTGCTTTTGGTGGAACAAAAATGTGTTTCTATTCATGCTCCCGAAATGGTGTTTTCCTCCTGGTAAAGATGTAGCTTCTGTCCATGCCAGGGAGTGTCCTGGTGGTCTTAGGAGCAGTTTTGACTGTGACACCCCGTCTGTAGCTCAGGGCATCAGTTCTGGGGTGCCGGTTCCCATGTCCCTCAGGGAAACAGCTGGGCTGTGAATGTGGAGTGCTCGTGTCTGGGGGTGAGGATGTGGTAGTGGATGCTTGGAGGTGGCTCTGCAGGATTCGGCTGTGCTCGTTGTCCGCCGTCGTGGAAACAAGGAGGGGTTCATGGTGGTCATCACATTGCTTTTCCTTTGCTGCTTTCTTTCCCAGTTCCTGAACTGTGGGACAGGAGGCTTGTTGAGTGCGAAGTAATGGCTTTTGGCCTCATCGTGGAAGTAAATCTCAGAAGTTCAGTGCTTCCCTCACTTGAAAGGGGAAATGTAGCCCAGCAGCTCTCCAGGAAACCTCTAAATGGCACAGAGATGAGGGGCAGCCCCTATGCATCTCGCTGTGAACTTGGTCAATGATCCTGCTGGCTTTGGTGCTCGCCCAGTGTTGACCGCATGTGAGCGCAGAGCTGCCTTTGGGGACAGGGTGACACAGGTGACATGGGTCCTGATCCATCCTGCTCAGCATGAGCAGCACCAAGGGGGTGGTGGCCAGAGCTGGGACTGGGGGGACGGGGGACAGAGCCTCACCTCTGCTGAACGTGGGCCGCACATGTTTCCACCCTGGCATAACGTAGAAGTTCAAGGAGCACCGTTGCACCAATATTAATGACCTCAAAGGGCATGCAGAGTTGAGAGTTCACCTTCTGTTTACACCACCCCTCCTTTTCTCCCTTTCCCTATTGCATGTGTCCCATCTCCTGTATAAATTTGATGTCACCAGTTGCTGTTAAGATCTGTTTTGTGCCATTTCAATCTGGTTTAGTGTCCCCTCCTCAAATATACAGTGATTTTGTGTGGATAATAGAGGGCGAAGGGTGGGTGTCGGGCTGGAGGGTCCATGGGGGAGCGGGGTGCTCTTGTGATCGGTTCAAGGTTCACTCTTTGTTCGCGTGTAATAAAAAGTCTTCAGTTATCAGGTATTTAAACCCAAATCAGCAGTTCCATATCCGTAACCTGAGCTAAGTGTTCCTGCAGCTAATGGCCGCACGGCTGTCGTTTGCAGCCAGTTGGGTGACACTCGATTTGTACTCGCTGACGGGAACAGATGGGTCTTCATTGTGAAAACCCGCCTGTATGCAAATGTGAACGGAGTTTCACCCGCGCCCGCGCCTGACCTGACCACGCACAGGCATTTACCCAGCGCGCTCAGCCGGGGGGGTGGCCAAGGGCGATAAAAAATGGCACTCGGATAGTACCAGCGGCAGGTCAAGTTTACCATCCGTCTTCCAGCGGGACTGAGATGGCAACGCAGTTATTTAGTTTCAGTGGGGATGTTGGTTGCAATAAACTCCATCATTTCACCTGTTTATGAACCCAACCTAGGACCGCGTTCTCAGCACAAAAATCCAACTGCCGAGGGCCGGGGCTATCGGCTCCTTGTTCCTGCCGGGATGAAGGGGGGTCCCGCGCTCTCAGGGGGGGTCTGTCTCATTTTAGTTCATCCCCCAGTCCTCATCTTTCCTTCCCGCTTTTGAGGTTTTGTCTGTTTCCTTCTCGCCCCACTTTGTATTTTGTTGCATTTTGTTTGTTCCTCCCCAAGAAGCGGCCAAAATTGGCTTTTATTATTATTATTTAAAAATGGAGAGAAAGGATAATTGATGCCAGAATAAACAAGCAGCGGTTTAGGCGTCGCTGAGCACTTTTGCATGTACGGAGGCGGTCTGCGCTCTCTAATAAATCTCACCATTTAAATGTGCAACCCTTCATTAGAGTGAAAATATGAACAGCTGTAATCGCACATTTACGCTGCTGACAGAGAAAAAGCTCGGCGCAGTTGTCATTTTTCACGCTGA
Source organism: Psilopsiagon aurifrons (assembly GCA_025447955.1). NCBI lineage: Eukaryota > Metazoa > Chordata > Aves > Psittaciformes > Psittacidae > Psilopsiagon > Psilopsiagon aurifrons. The sequence goes on along the minus strand of JAOEHY010035031.1, from coordinate 7,616 downwards.
TGAAGAACCGGGAGCAGGTTCGAACGCTGATTCTGTAACTGGGTGGAATTTTATTCCTCCATCCCTTCTTCCCCCCCCCCCTTCACCTCCCTC
>JAOEHY010035030.1:0-42454 GCA_025447955.1 Psilopsiagon aurifrons | reverse complement strand
CCCTCATGGCTCCCGGCGCGTCTCGTAACCCCTCGGCTTCCGCACCCGGGCGAGGGGACAGTCCTTGAACCGGGACAGCCCCGTTGTCGCGAGCTGGGGTGGGGACGCCAGGCTCCCTCCCCCCCCCCCCCCCCAGAAGCAGCTCGGGAATTGGGGGCAGGACGGCTCATCGCAGCCGTGCTGTTCGCCCACGTGGCGAGAAATACAGTTCTGGAGGAAGCCCAGCCTTGGGCTGAGCTTCCCAGGAGAGTCAGCCCTCCATTTTGATAGGTGGCATCCCCACAACCTCTGCTGTCAGAAATGGCACGGTATGTCAAGTTGCTCTTTAGACTTCCTTTCCATCAAAGAGGACAGTATGCAGAGACAGTGTCTGAGCTTGGCTCTGTAGGCAAAGCTACAAAGTGTGTGTGACCTTCACTACATCTTATGTGCCTGTGTTTGACAAATGTCTTGGCACTTTGCTTGGTGTTTGCTAAATGCATTGCAGAATACTTTGTGATAGTTCTAGAAGTTAAAGACTGAGGAGAGGAAACTAATTTCTTTACAAGTCGCTTAAAAATTGTGTGATGATATGTATGTTAACATATGCCAACATCCTAAAACTCAATTATAAATGGTTCATTTGACCATTTCTTTAGTAAAAGAGTAATACAGTTAACATACAGAGAAACAAAAGAGTCATGTTTGTAGAAAGAAAATAAAATAACCTAGAGATATCATGAAGGAAAATAAATGTAGGAATGTTAAGCAAAACATCTTTCACTTCAGAATGTACAGATTGTGTACAGGCTTACAGCAGAGCTAGTAATGTGTTACTTGACCTATTTTTTTAAGCCAATGAAAGATTTAGGTTAACTTCATCATTCTGTGTTTTTAACCACTTTCTTCCAGAAATGCAGCAGCATTTTCTAAACGTACTGCTTATCACAGTGTCTATACAAGAGTCTTGTTTTGAGAACATTTCATAATATAGCCAGATCATACTTGCATTAGAGCAATAAGTTTTGCTCTTCATTGTCATAGTAGGCTCATCAGCAAATTCTTATTGTAGAAAAAGGTCTTTAAATTTTTATTTCATGAAGAATCTTTATCTCAAAAATTTTTCAATGTTAAGCAGCTGAATTAGCTGGGGGAAAAGAAATTTTTTCATTACTCCAGCAATTTAGCTGCTATTTCAGTCAAGAGCGTCTATAGTAGAGACCTCTTTCATTCTTACCCTTAGGGAATGTGTTACGTAGATGAGAGACCTACAAAATGAGGAATCTTGGGCAAGCTACAGAAAAATGTGCGCATGATACATTTGTTCAAATGATTATTGTTAACCTAGTTGTCTGAGGACACAAATTTTGATATGATACTTTCAACTGAGACTGTATTAAATAATACAATGTATGATTTCAGAGGTTATCTCCAACACTGATATTCATATCACACTGAGTTGTGCCACTTGCTCATATTTAAAGTATGAGAATTCAAACAATATGCAAAATAAATACTCTGTACATGTAAATGAAAAATTCCATCACACAGTGAGTTCAGCCTTTCAAGAAGTATGAAAGAACTGATGTGTATTTGTTGGTTCTTCCTGTGCAGTTCTCAACCAAACTTACACACACACTGACTCTCCAAGCAGGAAAGACATGCATCTACTGGTGTTACCTGCCTACCTATCTATGATCTGTGGGTGGTGTCTATACCTTCACTTTGTTACAGATGTCTCAAAAGGGAACTTTTTTCAGTTTTTTTCTTTGTGGAGAATTCATCACTCTAAGATGCCTGTAAATGGAAGGGAAATTATGACAGGAAAATGTAAACTACCTTTGGGTTGCTCTTGGAAGAGAAAAACACCTTTATAGAGGTTGTATTAGAACTCATTTCCAGAATTGCAAGCACTTAAGGGAGAGCTGTTGCTGCTGTACTTTGGTAGTTTCAGTGAACCACTTCTTTTTATGTAATAAAAATACATAATGGTACACACATACCCTCTTTACAACTGCTAACAGGAGGTCTCAAGACAGAAAGGTACATTTTTGCCCCAGTAGAAATTCTATCAAAATCACATTTTAATTGTGATTCTGACATTCTTGAAGTACAGAATTAATCTGTGACCATCTCAAAAATAGTGAAAATCAGTTGATGTACACCCAACTTTTTTTTTTTTGACAACTTGGATAATTACTATAATGAATTTTGAAAAAGCTGAACAAAGGTACAGTTCCAGTAACAAACTTTGTCTTGCTGAAGTGAAACACACAGGTCTGTGCCATGTAGTAACAAGACACATGTTCTTTTAAAAAAGAAAATGAAAATGCTATTGCATGTTTTCCAAACATTTTAAAGCTAATGCTAGCCTATTTTTAAATCACATAAAGTTCTTTGAAGAGCTTAGGAGAACTACAGTCGCTCTTATTTTGATTTTCCTTTAAGGCTTTCTCAGCCTCTCAAAAACCCAATAGCTCTGAAACTACCTTTTTCAGTCAAAATAATTAAGGCCTTGCTTTATGGCATCCAGTCATAATATGAAAAGTTTAGGATGTGGTTGAGAAGCTAGCTAGCTATACAGAAACTGATTTCCAGACTGAATCTTCCTCTAAAATAGTTTGTCAGCCTTACATAGACAAATAATGAAATTCCATCCTTGACTCAGCCTAGTTCAATTCATGTAATATGTCAGATTAGCCACTGTTTCGAAGGTGCCTTCACAGAGGATTAAATCACCTGTTTTTTAGAACTTATGTAGGTACACTAAATAAATAAATAAATAGAAACATTATGATTCTTTTTTATAATTGACTTAAGAGCAGGGTTGCCTAAATAAACAATAATTGCACATCAATCAGTATGCCTCCGTAAATCTGAAGCAGTACGGTGGAAAAGTCTGCCTTTCTTCAGAAGCACTATTTAGGATTAACTGAATTTAATGGGAACACTATGGGTGCTATCAGGAAAACTCATCCAGGGAAAGGTTTTTTGCAGGGTGTACCATAGTGCATACCCTCTTTTGTTCATGACAGCAGCAAGTCTGCAGCTGTTGGAGGTGGAGTTGAATTACGCAATAACATGTAAAGGGAAGAGTAATTTACTCTGTGTAACTAAGTATATACCGCCTGTTACTTACCTACCTACTTTTTAAATTATCAAGGTGTTAGTATGCCTGTGCAACTCATATCATTCCTTACTGCAATTGTTTGCCACTTCTTTTCTTTTGCTTCGCTGGTTACTTATATTTTTACCAGTACTTTGAAGCAGACCATCTGAATTAGTGCCTCAAGGTTTTGGTTTTGGGTTTTTTCTGCATTATTTAAAAGTAGACTCCAGACCATGACTATTTGATCTAAGAGTAATAAGCAAAGGACCAGATGCTGGAGTCTTTCCAATTGCAAAAACATTTAAAGACAGATGTACCGTATAAACGCTCATGTAGGAATCATATGCTTGCAGCATCTGCTGAGTTTTGGCCATGCCTCTAAGATGCTGTATCTGTTCTGAGGCATGAGCTAGGGTGAGGCTTACTTTCCCATATGCTTTTTTTGTGGTGGAGGTCTTTAGACCATACACAGGAACTACCACTGGGTCTTATATTTGGTGGCAGGAAACAAACACTACTTTCAGCCCTGTAACACCTTTCATGGGAGAATCATAGGGGCATGTGCTAAGTTGATATGACTGCTTTATATTTATTATTTTGCAAGAATAAAATACGGGTGTTTTTAGTCAGAAGAACACATCCTGTACTTGTGCGTTTTCTTCAATTCCATCCCACTCTCACAAACAAACATGTAAAATACACTTCTGAGAACAGTGCTCTGATGAGTCACGTTCCTGGTAGTGCGAAGGCACATCCAGAAAATAACCAGCCTGGAGACACTACTTCCAGCCTGATGCAAGAAAGTACTAGTAGAGCAGGTATAACACTGTGAAAATACTACTTGTGGGTTGATGGCTTTGCAAAGATACCACTTGAGAAGGTCAAAAGCATGTAGCCGAAACCATTCAGAACATGCATTTTCCTTCCAGACTTCATATTTTCCTATTTTCCTCTTTTTTTTTTTTTTTTTTTTTGACAGAGATGTTCCCCATCTCAGTGATAAGAGATTGAATGAGGACTGAAGAATCATGCCCTCTCTCACAATCTGCATTCAGAAGTTACGCTCAGTTACAGTGTTGTTTCACAGCCTTGTTTTCCTGGCTGTCTAACATGAAATCCGGATAACCCTTTCTTGCAGATCTCATGATGACACAAGCCATGTTGTTGAAACAGCATGTTCTAAAATAAAGTGAACAGTACGTTCAAATTATACATGCAGCGATCTGGCAACCACACTGCAAATGAATAAAGTTCTGGAAAGGACCATAAGGAAGCAGCTAAAAAATATGAAGCTGAAGTGTCCTGTGTTTGACCTTCAAAATAATACAGGTGCTGGGCAAATGTTTTACAATATATGATCACTTTAATTATATATTAAAATTGCAATAATATTCTTCAGTGTAAATGATCTTAAGTGCTCTGACTCAAGTAAATGAAACTGCTGTGTTAAGCTAAACTGTATCTCATGTATTTTTATACATTTACCACCCCACATATTAGCTTATGAACAAGACAACCTTAGACAGAAAACCGATAATATAAAATACAAGTTATTTTAATACACTTAAGCTATGGTTCCACCCATCCACTAACTTGGAACATTTGTTTGGGTTACATTAAGGCAGAGGTTTTATTTTTTTATTATTTTTCTCCTTTTATAAGGAAAAATAATTACTTATAGCTTATTTTCTTTAACAACAAAGAAAGACTAGGCAAGTCCTGATTTATTTTACCTGATTTCAGTTACACCAGGGTGTAAAGTAAGTGTCTAATTTCTAATATGGGACAGAGTACCTTACTTTAGCCAGCTTGGTCCCCATACCTTGTAAGAATGTATGAATTATTGAGGAAATACACAATAACAGTATTTAAATGACAAAGTAGCATCTTTTCTATTCATCTGTAGTATTTCTTTTTCTAAGTAAGCTGCTGATTGTTTCCTTTCTTTTTTTCATTATGAGAGCTGGAGAGGTGAAGGAAAGAGACTAGCCTCAGAAGATTACTGGAATTCAGGAGTACTAAACACCTTTATGATTTTGTTGTTTTATAATGAAAAGAAAAAGATATTATTTAGGAAAAAACCCATATTTATCAATTTTCACAAATGCACAAAAACATAATGGAAAGAGAAAGAATATATCCTACTACCCAGCAGTAGTAGGGTTGCCTAACATCACTCATGAAATCCCTCAGAAAAGTAACAACTAAGTAATTCTGAAAAAGAATCTGGTTTCTTTGGCTAAGTATTTAAAAGGTGACTGTTTGGAAAACATAGGCCCTGATCTGAGGATTAAGTATTCTCAAAAAATTGATGCTTACCTACCTATCATCACAGATTTACTCATTTGTGATTAATGCTTGTTTACCTACAGATGTCTAATGGTATAATCCATTTAAACTGGATATCAAAAAAATAAAGAACTCCAATCACTGTGCCATGTAAGCTTAGATAAGTTTCTGCTTAATTGTATTTTATGTTATTAATTTATCAGAATCGTATTAGCTGAGCTTTTATCACTGATCCAACTATATATCTTTGAATATTTTTATTAGCATACAAATATCTAGGTTTTATTAGGACACATTAACTTTACTAAATGTAAGATATACAGCTTTGATGCTGTTGATCATAGTACCGGTATTTTACCCATGATGTAAAGCTGGCAGAGACACAGGAGAGATTCAGCTCACGATAAAGCAGATAGCAATAGCTATGTTCAGATAAGTTGCATCCCTCATAGAGCTGGGAAATTCCTCTTGCCACCCTTTTTGTATATATTTTAGAGAACTTTATATATAAACTTTGTATATTTAGAGAACTGCCTAGCCAAGGTTACTCATGCTTTGAAGGAATAAGAATGTGGGGATACTTACATATATAAACAGCAGATACTATAACCTGTTTCTACAGATACTATTCCAATTTTAAAATAATTGCATCTTTTTTCTTTGATATATAATTTAAAAATCCATGAAAATTCATTCTGAGTTTTGATGATGTAGGACAGAGAATCTGTGGGTTATGTTCTTCAACTGATCAACATCCATTTTGCTGCATTACAATGGCCAAAACAACTTTTAAAAAAATAAAATCTTGAGTGGAGAAAAAGAATTACATTTTGTGAATAGTGTGAAAGTTTTATTTCATGTTTATTTGCACTGAGAAGCAACATTAAGTCCTCCAAAATTATTTTAAATATTGCCCACTGTACAATTCATTTAGAAAGCCAAGACTTTATTGTTGTTTTCGTAATAAAATACTCCAAAGCACTTGAACTTGGAAGTCCCTCTTAAGCAGGAGGAGAATTTTGTACTCTTAGGGATTCTTGCTTCCTCCCCATCTGAGGAATCAGATGGTCAAGCAGCAGGAAAAAGAAATATTTCAAATGTTTTCTTGTTGAATTTTGTCAAATCTGATGCTGTGCCTACTTTTGGATTGTTTCATTTTGTTTTGTTATTTTGTTTAAACAGAATGCTCTCATTCCCTACAAAATACAAATGAATAAATGTTTTCCTGACAAACCCTATTTGAAATTACTCCATTCCTTAAAATCCCTTCTTTAATATAAATGATAGAGTGTAGAGAAATGGTATCTATACATCAGCTCTTTAACACTGTTGCTAATTTTCTTAATGGAAGTGTAAGGACTCACAGGACTCCTTACAGGTTTATTCTGAAATATGTAATATTCTATATTCCTATATCCCTAATAACTTTTAAATATATACCACCAGAAATAAACAAAAAATTCTACTTGAAAAAATGTATTTGAAAAAAAAGAAGTGTCTGTATGGTTAGTCTAGAGCAGTATTAAACTCTTGAAAACATGATCACTATTCACAATTATTTAACAAATAATTAATAAGAAGATACATTTGCCAGGTTGACACATATAAATTAATTAAATCCATAAACATTTCTTCAGCTCTCCCAAGCCATTTTATGTACTAATTATTTGTCATTTTCTACTCATGCTCCCTGATGTTGGTCATATGGATGCTTAAAGAAAGCTAATAAATTAAGCAACAATTCAGACGAATTCCTGGCTTTTTGAAACAAATAGTTTCATGTATGTCCCTAGTTATTCCTTTGATTGTAAATAGTTTTTTGTTCACTTCTTTTCTATAAAGAAAAAGAAAAGGTAGAAACAATTTTCTGTGTTATGATTCTCACTATTTTGTAGAGAAATTCTCTTTCCCAGTATCAGAGATCTACTGTGATTCCAGTAATAAGCGGTACTAGGATTTATGAGTAAAACACAGTGTAAATCATGACATGAAGATGTGTGATTCTGTTTTCTGTGACTCATCAGCTTTTTCACAGTTCCCACCTTTGTGTATGTATATATATATATATATAAAAATAACTTTCATTTTTGTTTGTCTTTTAAATTGTGGATTAAAAGAGGAGGATATTCAACCTTTCTTCCTATAACACAGCTGTTTTCATTCCTTCTTTTCCCTGTCTATTCACTGAAAGTTGAAATAGCAGTGAACTGATATTCAACTGAATTTTTGTCAACATTCTCCAGCCCTGCTAGAATGCTTCTACCAGAAAGAAAATCTGTAAACCAAATTACAAGTAACCTGTTAAACGTTTTATCAAATTCTTAAAGACTGGTAAAAATCAGATTTGCAGAATGTTCCATTCGATTGTTGTGATTGTCTTCTGGTCTCTTCTGTGGTTAAATGAAAAATATTAACAATATTGCACAAATTCGCTTTGTTATATTGAAAAAAGAGCTGTATTGATACACAACATGAAGCAAGAACTCCCTGTATGAATTACTGTCTTATTTTGCATCATCATAATCCAGCATCACCAAAGTACATTAGAGGTTTGCCATTGGCTTCAGTGAGTATGGAATCAAATTCTCTATTTTGGGTGGGGTTTTAGCATTTAAAATTTTCAACAAGACAGAAATGAGTTCTAACCTTCCCCTAAAGATATGCTCTCATTCTCCAGCTACTCTCATTTTGCTAGATCTTAATGTTCTTCTTGAATGCCTGAGAAACTTTATCTTCCTGTCTGGCACAGTTCTAAATTGGCTTAAATCATATTTATCCAACAGTTACCTGCATTATATTTTCAAGGGTAATTTGTGTCCTTCTAGCGCATTTATTTCTCGTGCTCTGCAGGGTTCCATTTTGGCCCTGTTCTTATTCAGCAATCCTAAGATGCCTGTGCACAGGGTTGTTCATTGGCATGATGCTAGGTTTCATTTCTATGCTGACAAGACAGAGATCTATTTGTCAACCAAACCAGCAATTTAAAACTATGTTATTACCATATTGGCAAGCTGGTGAGTATAAAAGCTTCTATGAGCACCAATTTTCTTCAGTTAAAATCAGACAAAACTGAGCTGTTCATGGCTGGCTCATGCCGTCAACCCAAATCCACTTGAACTTCTAACTCATCTTTAAAATTCAACCCAGGTTCATTGGTTTAAAACCTTAGGTGGCTTTTGATTGCAAGCTCTTCTTTCAGGATTGCAGTTAAAAGATTAAGGCTTCCTATTATTAGTTGAAATAAATGTGCTTTGCTTATTGCTCATTCATGCTTTTATGTTCCCTGGATTAGATTATTGTAATGCCCTGCTTGCTGATCTGCCGATGAGACTGATTATCAAATTTCATCTTGTATAGCAAGTTCTGTTTCCAGGGCAATGTATTGTACAGACTAATGCATGTTTCATACCTGCTGTTCTCTCACAGTGGCTGCAAGTACACCACAAAATCTATTTAAGCTAATACTGCTTTTGCCCTAGCAAGTTGTTAATGAACTTTGACTTATCACTAAGAGATATTCGTCAGGGGGCTGATCCTACCAGTTAAGTTAAATTAATGGAAGCTTTATCACTGACTTCAGAAAAAATGAGCTGCGAACCCACGTAGCCTCTACTCATGTTCTTAAATCTATTCCATGGACACTGGGTGATGGCCTTCTACTCATATCCTATATGTTTCTCAGAAAAAGTTGGTGTGTCCCACTCAGCAGATTCAAAAGCATTTTCAGCTCCTGAAACCAGGTGTTCATGCACTATGGCTATATCCCCCACACTGAAAAGAAACCTGGGTATATGCACTAGTTCTTTGCAAGCTCTCATTTTCTTCTGAAGGTAACCCTCATGTGTGATTGCCCTTCTGTCAGGTTGATCAGAGGACTAGGACTGACAGAGGCCATCTGGGACTGCTGTCTGGTGGAGGTCTAAGTATGCCACAAGATGCATGAGATTTGCATTGTTTTCCGAGGAGTTCTGGCTTGTGAAGGTGTTCTGTCTGTCAGCTGCCATGAATTAAGATGCTGCTGAATTTTATTTTGGTCCTTGTAGTAATTTTAAGAATTCAGACTAAGCAGTCTTCGCTATTAACTAATAAATAAATAACCCTGGAAAACAAACGAGATGATATTAAAGGTCTTTGCCAACCTAAATGATTCTGTGATTCAGGCAACCTTATTCAAACAAGTACCTTACTTCTTGGGTGGTGCTACTGAAGCCAGTGAAAATTCTCCATAACAAAACATACCATAACCTTTGTCAGCAGCAGTCATATGGCAGAATCACTAGCCCACCTTACTGGCATTCCTGATGGCATGTGTTTCTGCTGGAGAGTTGATTGTTGATTGCTTGTGGTCACCTGGGTGTGTACACTTAGGTATGGTTTCACTGATCTGAGGAGAGAACTGGCTTCAGGACTAACGTGTGTAATTATTTATGTCCAACATGTTCTTATCAGTTCAAAAAAAAAAGGAAAATATTGAGTTTTGTCCCCAGGATTTGGCTTTTAAATGACCAAAAACAAACGTACCAGAATAATGTTATTAAAACCTTTCCTGAAAGCACAGGAATTAGGAGGGGAGTAATGTGGAAAGGGAGGGTTTATGGCTATCTAGTCACTAACAATGAAGGTAATTTCAGAACAGACTGCAAAATGTACTTGTTTATAGAAAGTCCTTACAATGCCAAGGGCTGCTTCACAAAGGGGTGCCACTCTTTAAAAAAGACCAGCTGCAGAACCCTTAAAATTGTAGCTAAGAATGTGGTCCTACAGGGATTATACTGAAGATTAAAATATTTTGGCACTAGTGACTGCTGTAATGAGAATACATATAGAGATAAACCGTCAGAGCTGAAAAGTATTTAACTTAGATGACAGCCTACAAAAATTAATGTGAAAATGAAAATTGCTTAGAGGTAATACATTGAGGGTACAAGATTCATTTTTTAAGTGTTAACCTTTTAGATGACTGTGATACTGTAATTAAAATGGCAACATTCTTTGTTTGAGGAATTTATTTTACTTTTCTAATTGCTTTGTAGTTCCTAGATCAGAAATTTTTCCAAGCAATTTCTGACTGACAGAAGTCAAGGATTTTTCACAGCAATACAATAGAATGAGTGAGCTTCATTGTACTGAGCAAAAAGATTAAGCAGCAACTTGTTTTAATTGTTGTAAGTGTTGAAATTAGACTGTTTTTGAATATTAATCTTTGTTATGGTCTATGTTGAATATGAACATGGAAATTTAATGAATGTCTTTCTAGTAACCCAATCCTTGAGAACTTGCCCCAAACTCTGAGCCACTTTGATGTTCAAAGGCTTTAGCTGAGATCAGAGATGAGAAGAAGAATGGGACCTCTCCACAGTATTTTTACCTTTGAAGTCTCAGGTTAAAAGTACTGTTACTATTTGCTTAAACAAGTGAGAGAATGAAGGATAAGATCATGAATTATCATAACAGACAAATGACAAATGTTTTGCATGAAGTACATTTCCTTGTCAGGAGAGAAAATAATTCTTCTAACAGATTTCCAAAGAGATTGGCAATTTGTAGAGGGTCAATTATAGAGAAGAAAGAGATACAGCGTTATATTTTGGTTTTAACCACTTAAGTGGGAATAAAGAATTCATTTGTAATTTTTCCCTTTGTTTTCCATTACGTTTCATATTAGAGGTAGCAAACATGCACGTTATCCAACTGTCAACAAATCCCCTAGACTCAAGCCTGGAACAGTACATCCCACATCTTCCCCATGAAAGTCTTTCATGAAAGCTCCTCTGTCTTTCAAGATCATACCATTCCCTCCTCTGTTTATTTCTAAGTGTCACTCAGCTCCATTCCACCAGCTTGGAAAAACGTCAAGAACTTTTATCTTCAGAGTCAGTTGCCAGTTCTGTTTAGTGAACAAGCCAGCAGGGACCTCTGGTGCCATCAATGCAGCTCAGTCAATGGCCCTCTCTTTAGGGATGGAGTGTATCATTATCCCAATGGCTGGACATAAAAAAAAAAGCTGCATTTTTAGCATAGTTCTCAGGGAGCAGTTACTGGAAATCTCCTCCCTTGAGACAGCCTATTGGCAACAAGTTTTGCTGCTGTGACATGAGATATTGCATCAAGGCCCAATCCTGTCACTAATAAAGTTAGTGGGAAATGTGCCATTCTTTTCAAGCAAAGTCAACAAGATTAGTGTAGCAAAAGAGCTAAAATATATACCTGGCATCTGCAAATGCAAATGGAAAATCACGTTACAAGTGGGAATGATATTTTATGTCTGTTTTCAGAATCTGGCTTTGTTTAAAAAAAGAAAAACCCCCTTCCTCACATTTAAAATTGTCACTAAAAAAGAATGAAAATTTTATTTTCATGTTACAACATTTCCATTTTTTGTTCTGGGGCATGTATTAAGTTTGCATCGAAAAAAAAGGTCAAGAACAGACTGTTTCAATGTTGGGGTTTTTTTCCCCTCAAAAAATTCCACTTAGTTTCCTCTAAAACAAGGTGTAGACGTAGAAATTTCAATTTTAACAAAAATATTTTTTGATAGAAAACAGTTTACTTGAAGCTTTTCCTTAACCAACTCTAGCAGGCTCCTTTAATAACCAACAAACACATACAGCTGTGCTACAAAACATTACTTAACCTGCTCTCCTGGAGAATTTCTGTTGATTTTAGCTGTCAGAACCACAGGCTCCTGACTGCAATAACAGGTAACAGTGCCACTTTCTTGGCAAGTGAATTTTGCCTACATAGAAATAACATGGTGCTGAGATATTAATTTTTTTTTAAATATATATATAAGTGTTGGTTCATTTTTTTCATAGGATATTATCATACTTGGCAATACTGGCTTTAATTCTACTTAAAATGACAGAACTGAATTGTCATCATTTTTAATGGGTAAAATCCATGCAGTTCATCAGAAGTGCTGTAAAACCTAATCAGAAATTAGACTGTAAAATTAATAGGCCTATATTCTATATAATGCTCTCTTATAAATGTGGAACTAGCAGATTTGGAGTTTCACATACAGTATAATTTAGCAGTGGTGGAATCTTCGGTTTAAACGAATAACCTGTGAAATAACTGGTACACCATGCTCAATAGTTAGTGGCTGTGGTTTACTTTGAGTCATAGGGTACCAAATCCATTAATTGCACACCTGGGCTTTCATTTCAATGTATTTCTATATTGCAGCTTTAAGCCATAGGATAATTTCCACGCCACCCAACTCTCCTTCCCCTCCCCCATTTTTTTTATGCAGCAAAGATTAAGGATAGCTGTAAGACACTGGTTTTGACCACCCAGCCCTCATGTGCGAATATCCAGGTGATAAGAAGGTATGCTAACACATCCCCATTGTTCACAGAAGGATAAATTAAGACCGCAAGAATGATACAGGGGCTGGAGCACCTCCCATACAAAGTCAACCTGAGAAACTGAGGCTGTTGAGCCTGAAGAAGAGAAGGCTGCTTGGAGACCTCATAGCAGCTTTCCAGTCTCTGAAGGGAGCCTACAAGGATGCCAGAGAAGGACTCTTCATCAGGGACTGTAGCAATAGGACAAGGGGTAATGGTTTCAAACTTAAAGAGGGGAAATTCAGATCAGCTATAAGGAAGAAATTCTTTACTATGAGGGTGGTGAGGCCCTGGCACAGGTTGCCCAAAGAAGTGGTGAAAGCCCCATCCCTGGCAGTGTTCAGTGCCAGGTCCAATGGGGCTTGGAGCAACCTGGTCTAGTGGAAGACATCCCTGCCCATGACAGGGGGGTTTCAACTGGATGATCTTAAGCTCCTTTCCAACCCAAACCATTCTATGATTCTATGAATAACAGGCATTAGGCAAGCTAGGGAAGGAGCTGGTGTACAGCGTTTCCTTAACAGCATTGCTGAGAAGAAGAGCAGAGCCAGCAGTTCCCCGACAGTGCCTTACTCAGAGTCTCCTTGGGATTTCCCTCCCCATCACAGCAGAAAAGAGATGAGGAGTGTGCATTTGTTAGGTGTCCCCCTGTCCTGTCCCCACCAGCAGAAGCGGGCAATCTGGCTAAACATACGTAGCATTATGTAAAGCCGTAGGAGTGGCAGCTGTTGGCGGTAAAAGATGGAAGGCGGGAATGAGAAGATAGCTAACCTTACTTCCCTTGATTCACATCTAATGGCAATTTGCACCATTTTAACACCGAATACCTCCCATGTAATGATTACATAGCGTTACTATAAAACCTCGTGGTTCATCTGCAAAAGCATTTCTCATGCTCGAGTTCTCTGTGGAGACACACTTCTAAAAATTGTTATGAGGGGAAGATTAAATAGATAAGAGCATAAAAACAGATTACAGAATAAATATGGTCTTGTAGATCAGTTCAGCTGGGAGGTAGGAGCTTACACTCACGATTCTCCTACTGACTTCTGTAATACTGGACAAATTGCTTCATCGCTCTGCACTTCAGTTTCCCAGATTTAAAAGTAGGGTAATGCCTTTTTCAGCTCTTTCTCTGCCTTATCTAAGCATGCTGTAATGCAGCAGGAATAGTTCCATTAGAGACATTAGGACTCTGTTTAGCCTATGGATCTTAGTTAAGTCTGCAGCTTGGAACAAATAATTGTCAACATATAAATGTGTTTCCTTTTGGTTTTGGTTTGTATTCTTTTTCCTTGTAGATCCTGCTATTTGTTTCATCTTTATCTCTATTCCCCCCCCAAAAGAACAGTTTTTGCCAAGGGCAAAAGAGCAAAATCAGTAGAGAAGTAATTTTTATATTTGTTTTTAAGCATCTTGATAGACAATATGGCAATGAACAATTTTTTTTAATCTAGTTCTAAAAAAATCTTTGCTAGTACTTCTTTATATTAATAAAGCCATTCACTGAAGTAATCTTGACTTACACCATTAGTGCAATGCAAAACAAGATGAGCACCTTTGAAAAAGTGCTTAGAAGAATAAATCTGTAACAAAGGATATACTTTCTTCCTACCATAATTGCACATTTAAGAGGCATCTACTTTATCAGTGACAATTCAGAGTGACAGTGCCTGGTTTAATCCTCTAATCTTGTAGATAATATTATAGAAATTGTACTTGTACAATTTTCAGTGTGAGCAATTTTAGGAAGTTAATTGTGCAACATTGTTTATGAATTTAAATCACACAATATATTATTCACAGACATGCGTAGTGGACTCCATATTGAATGATAGTTTAAGAAAAAAAAAAAACAAAAAGTAACAGATTTTGGAGCTACAATGACTGATTTATGAAGTAAAATAAAACGTGCCAAGTACATATTAGCTGGTTACTCATCAGTTAAGTGGATGGGGGTAGTATGAAAAATATCTATATATAACTAACTGCAATGTGTGGATATCAAGGAATCAGAGAAATTATTTAAAGTGAAGCAGGAGGATTAACCGAGAAGTAAATGGTGAAGATTTAAGAAAGGCAATTGGCTACCAAGGGAAAATAGGCAAGAATTAGATGTTCTTGCCTATAAAAGTCTTCTCTGATGTAAAGGTAAAGGAAGCTCTATTCTTTGGCATTTAAAACATCTGGATCGAACGATATCAAATTAAAAGGCAGCACTTTGGTAACATCTGTCATTAATATCTTGCTTTTTAAGTAATGGTGGGATTTTAAATGAAATGCTACCCAATCTGAATAATGGGAACTATCTGCCTCTAATGAAGAAAGGATGTCTGTGGTACCAAGGGATATGTCTTCTTGGTACTTACAAGGAAGTACTGGAAGTACTTTCCATTTTTAATTCATTTGAGGAAGGAAAAAAAAGAAAGGATGTCATTATACTTGGTGAATGTCACACAATTTGATGGTCAGTTCCATGAAAGAGATCTACACCAAGTATTTCTCAGTTTACATAGTGTCCATGCCCTACAGTTTTGCTCTACCTTTTTTTACTAACAAATATTACCTGAACAGCAAATTGAATAAGTCACTTGTTTTATTGCACTGGATTTCTTTCTATGAACTGGTAGTTTAACAAAAGTATATAGAATCATGTTAATGTACATGGCCTATTTGGAAGAAACAAACCAAGGCAATACATGAAACTCGCTTCTTCCACCATCCTCTGAACTTGCACTAAGCAAAGCAGAGTCTAAATTCGCCATTAGCTGAATTCCACAAGCATCCTGCTATTCCTTTTTTCAACTAGCCTGCTTCAAGAGAAAAAAAAGCTCTTAAAGTATTTCTTTCTGTGAGAATTACTCTAGTAAAGGACAGTTCCTCTTGTCAAAGGGCAGAAAGAGATGGGTTTAACAAGCATGTTTGTATAATTTAATTAAAAAGTTAATGTGTCTCCGTATTGATAGGTCTTGAATTAAACTCTAAAATTAAGGAAGCTGCACATTTCTGTCAAACAGCAATGAACAGTGGACTTTAATATAACTTGCTTTTATGCTAAAGCAAAATAAGTACACTTTTCCTAGATTGTCAACTGTCTTTTTTTTTTTTTGACATAGAAGGAGGATAGATGGATCATATCTTACTTTGATTTTAGATAAATAATTCTATCAAAACATTACAGAGCAAAAACATTGCGTCAACATGGAGTTTTTAATCCATGAATAGCTGATGTCCCAAAATAAATAAAATTCACCCAGATCTTGTGATTCTTATTTTCTATTTTGCACATGTATGTAAATGTCTATGTTACACAATCTTTGTGTATAAACAATGTAACATATATAGTTTATACAAAAGCAGTTTTATTTTCACTCAGATACACATAACTGCTTATGAAGCTATATGGATCAGCTGAATGAACTTATTTCTACAACTCAGCTTTCTCCATATATTCTCCTGTCAAAACAACCTGACCCTTCTTCTGCCTGAATATTAGCACACATTGTAAACTTCAATTCTTCCTTTTTCATCTGGAAAATTTTCTTCATACTTTGTCAACTTTATATCTCATATTTTCATTGCACTTCAGTCATGAGACTGCAACAGGTCTGAGTGACTGCATTTGAGTGTGTGTTTACACTCTTATGTCATGTACAGCGGAATGACATTTTGAACTCCCAAAAGCAGACCATGTGTACAGTATATCAATGATTTTTATAACATTTCATGTAAAAATGAAATGGAAGTTCATAATAATCTGACCCTATTGTTTTTTTCTGGTGCAATTTCTCAGACTTGTGGCCACTAATTGGAGATTTCTGTATATGCTAACAGTTCTGTTTACCTGCTGCACAGACTAAGGTATGATTATATTCTCCCCAAAGAAAGAATGACAATTAAGCACTATAAGATAACTGACAGAAAAGAGAAGTTCATATTTAGCAATCTAGCAAAATGCTAATAGAAGACCATGTTACAAATAAATAGGTGCAGTTATCATAGGAAAAAGCCAACCCAAAACCTAACAACAAACCAAACCAAAAACCCCAAAACACAAAAAAACCCAAAACAATCTGCTAGATTTCATTTGTTACTGAATAAATGAGTACAGTCATAATGAATAAATAGAGTACAGTCTACTATAGATGACTGAGTGACCTTCTAGGATTACAGACTAGAGCATGGGCTATCCAGCCCAAAGGTTAGGGCCCATGTCCAGAACTGGGAAAGGAGCTGAATGTTCACGGCCAAAATCAGGAACCAGAAAGTCAAACTAAGGGTCAGCAGACAGAGATAGGAATCAGCATCAGCCCAGGAATCACAAGCTGAAATCAGAAACCCACAAGAAGAAATTACAATTGCAGGGCACAATGCAGGGGTGAATCTGAGAATGTAGAGTACTATGTGCAAAAGGTTGCACTGGCTTTCCACCTCAGAGAGCTGCTTCTGAGTCACTGCCTGACATGCTCTGGCTAGCCCCTTAAAATCAGGTCCAAACTGCAGAGAACCTGATTTATTACTACAGAAGAAGGTCTTATCCTGAATTAGAAATGCAGATGATAATTTGAAGATAAGGCAGTTGGTGTATCTGTGTGAACAGTATATACAGTATGTATTTGCTTTCATCATGCTGCAAATGGGACAGCCGTCTGCCAGCCCAGTGCTGGTCTGCATTGGCTAACAGGCATGGTTACTAGCAGAGAGAATTCCCGTCATTTCTCACAAACTCAGCACCAGCTATAGTAGACATATTTTTGCAGAGGGTGACTGCATATAAAATACTCCATTTCTACACCACAACTTCAATTAGTCTTACAATAGTGTGAGTTAAACATGTTCTTCTTTATGCTTGTGATTTTGAAAAGACATGTTGACCTGAGAGTGAGGGCAAAAGCTTAAAAACATCTTCATGTAAGAAAGATTAATATTCACATATGTTACACATATCTACAAGAATATCCAAATGAGTAGCAGAACAAGTGCCAGTAGAAAACTATCTTGTTGCATCAAGATAATTGCAGCTGCCGAAAAAAATTTCCATTAGAAGTATGGCAAATAAGCCAGACTTCTACCCTTCCAAACTGTCTGGGTGTTGAGGGAGATTGAAATGCTTCTCAGTTTCATACCTGTTAGGCAGATTGATAGAAGGCTACCATTTCTGCTGCTGACACTGCCAGCTCCAGATGCATTACATCCACATGCTACTTTTAAATTCAGTACTAGCATGCAACTTCCAAATCTGTTAAAAGCAGGATTGAATTAGAACATCACTATGGGATAAAGGGTAGAATGGGCCATGAACTTTTCCCTGTTCACACATAGATCTGCTCAAGCAAGTTTTGGAGCCACTGCTTTGGAAATGCTGGAGTGTTCTCCACTACTACAGCAGCACAGCACCTTGTCATAACAGTTCTCATTAAACTTTTCAGAATGGCTAAATATAGCTTAGGTATTTAAGATATCCTAGGCATATAAGAATTTAAATATGCAAATATTGTGCAGTGGGTCAGACCACCAGCATCTTTCTTAGAAAAAGTCACGTTGAGGATTTTGCTGTGACCTCACCCTAGTTTTCTACATGAAAGAAAAATATTGTCTGATTTCCTTCATAGAGTATTCTACATCTTATTGACAAATCACTTATGACACTAATTTATTAGCATAAAAATATTGCTGCACTCAAGACAGCCTGCTTTGATTTACTACATTAGGGTTTTTCATATGCCAAGGTCCTATCATGTCTGCTTGATCATTAAAAGACCCTTGGGTTTTTTGCTTCTTTCATTTTTTTGCACAACAGAAGAGTTTTGCCCTGTTGCCTTGGCTAAAATCCTGAATATTGGAATGGCTTTGCTCAAAGGCAGATTCACTAAGCTGATCTTCAAGAAATACGGAATGGGGTTTGTTTTAGAACCATCTTCTTTGCATTAGCTCTCAGCCATAAAAGTCAATGGCAAAGTAAGGAAAAAGGGGGTTACATAAATACAGACAAGTAAAAACTAATGACAATTAGAGGCAAGATGCTTAAATTGCAATATTGTTTTTATCCTCCTGATGTGAAAACTACCTTTATTACATGCAGAGGGAAGGAACGGAACTAAATACGTGCATCTCTTTTGCATTTAGGTAGTGTGTCAGGGGTTGGTATCTACTTAATTTTGTGAAAACATCAACACTGCATTATAGAAGCTGGAACCTTTGACTGTACCCAAAGTTGCTTGCTGAACTCCACAGGAGACAGAGACATAAAGAAACGTAGGAATTAAAGTCTTTTGCCACATTGTTTTATTACAAGGAAGATGCTGGCTTATTTCGTAAGGTGCTGTTCCAGTTTTTTTTCTCTCTCTCACTTTGTTTCCCTAGGGCAACCATGCACAACCAGTGTCTGGCTACCAGTCAAAGTAAGGAAGCCTTGCATCACTAATACTCCAGAGTACTCGAGTCCATTCAGAAAACTGAGACTGCAATGAAAACTTACACTTTATAGTTCACATAAATTGATTTGGTATTTTGAGAAAGAATGCAAGGTTTCATTGACCTAAAGCTTGTGGCTCAGAAGAAAACCATAAAAAGTCTTTTAGGTTATATTCAATTCAAGGATCTTTATCTGGTAAAATTAACAAATACATCTGAACATGTAACTGAAGATAACCAATTATTTTATCTTCTCTACTTCTTCAGCCAGTAATAACTGAAACCACATAAGCCAAAGCAATTTCACTGTTATTTAAAAATGATCTCTCTAAATGGGAGAGAAATAAAGAATTCAGTCACATTTTTAAATCTTTCTTTTGTGATTCTCAGAGATTTTTATATACGTTTCAGCAAAGGCTATTTTAATTGTAGCAGTAATTTGAACACCTGTTTAATGTGCACTCACCAGTCTCTCAGCCAGACCAGATCATGCTATATGTATTTCCAAAGAGTATGTTCTTTTTATGTCTGTAAAGTAAACAATTCATCTGCTTACAAGGAGGCAAGTTTACTTATTAACACAGGAAATAAAAGCATACTAATGTTATATATTCAGCATGAAATATAGCACCAAATTTTTAAATATGAATAATCTATCAAAATAGTATATAGGTCCAAGTTCAATTTATGTAAATAACCAAAAGCTAACTGGTGATCATTCAAGTTGCATTAATGGAACATGCCCTACACATGCAGGCACACACCTTGAAAGCTGTGAGAAGTATACTTGCTCCATTTGATCTTCACACCACCCACCAGCACGGCTGATAATGTACTGAAATACCCTAATGTTTTTCCTTCCCTCTTCCTCTCCAACAGATAGGAAAGCACAGTATATACTCAGCTGTTTCTAACCCTCATTTGGAAACAGAATCTTTAATAGGATCTTTGTACAAGTATATATCAAAAAGTCAGCACATCTCATTGTCACATACGCCACACATTAGAAAGCTTACTCTTTCCTAGGATTGCTGAGATACTTGGCAAGACAGATGGCCAGTCTCCCTGTCTCCCTGATGGCGTCTGCACTGCTGCAGACTTGTCATGTAATTCATTGAGTTGAACTTAGCACATAAATTTTCAGTTATGACTAAAAAATTGGAAAATTCTCCATAGATGAAAACCACATGTCCATACTGTTAGTCAGCCAGGGAGCACTTTGGGGAACAAGAGCAGGAACAGAGGATCAATCCCAGAGTGTGAGTGTGACGTACAGAGAAGAAGAATATACTAAAAGAAACACTGTCAAGAAACAAATTCTCTGTTAACTCTTGAAGATCTTTCTATGTCCATTCATTTTCCAGTCAAGGTATCATTCGCTATTTAAATCACTCCCACTTTAGGTGACCATTTATTGAGATGTTTTTGAGAGCTGAGATCCCAAAAGCTTCTACCACAGTCTGACTCTGAATTTAAAACCAGTATTTCCATAATAAACCACAGAGCTCCATCCTTATTTATGGCAAACCAGAGTGCAGATGCAGACAAAAGACGAAATCATGCAGAACATTCCACTTAAACCAGAAGCAATACAAATCTTTGTTTTCGTATGAAATCTTGTGTCAGACAGAAAGACCAAAGGAACAAGGTGCTTTCATAATACAGACTTAAACCTTTCACCAATATTATGCCATAATTAATAGGTTGTCAACAAATTTGATGATTTTACTGAGTTTTTTCTTAGAAAAGCAGACTTTCAATCATTTTACATGAGGTAGGGTGTACTATAGGACTGAAATGCAAAAACCTGAGGTTCTTGCCAGTGATATATTTAACCTGGATGGATAGAAAGAGAAAAACATTGCTGCTTGACCAACTCTTCTGAAGAAGTTTGTCAAAGCCCTCACAGGGCAAATGTATAAAAATGACTTCATTTTAATTTGCCCTTTCCTTCTTATTTTGTGACATGTGCTGCTACTCAAAGATGTGCTAGTTTCAGTATTACCAACATATAAAGTAATGAGCTATGCAGATATCTCTTCTGCTTTTAATATTTACCTTGAATATGATTTTGTTTTATTTGAAATATAATTTTAAAAATTAAATCATACCACTAAAAGTCTTAGTGCACGAACAATCCTACTAACAGGTCTACTAAATACGACATGAAATAATAAAGTCAACTTGTTTTACAGAGCACTGTAAGTATCTATGCATCTTACTGATATAACCCAGTATGCATTAGGAAGAAGGAGAGGGTGGCGGAGAGTTCGCGAGGAGCATAAATCTGTGAAACTTTAGCTGCAGACAAGCCCTCTTACTCTACTTCTCCAGTGTGAACAAGGCTGAATGCAGAAGACATGCAGGAAAAAATAAAATCTGAAGTGGAGAGCAAACCATCCAAACAAAACAGAAACAAAAACCCAGCCCAAGGACAGCTGCGACAATGCTAGTTCAGGCTATTCTTGTTTTTTTCTTGCAGTATTCTTGTCAAAGGAAATTCCTCTATACTTTCTTATGACATCTGAATTTGAATGAGAAGAGAGAAGCTTGATGGAAGGAGGGCTTTTCTGATAGCCTTACCTGAAAGGGTACAAAAACAGGAGCTGGAGGTTGTGTAAGCTGAGAAGAAAACAATTCACAGGCACAGATTCTTATTGGAAGAATATTAGTTTCAAGATAAAAATTCTTG
This sequence comes from Psilopsiagon aurifrons, assembly GCA_025447955.1. Lineage (NCBI taxonomy): Eukaryota > Metazoa > Chordata > Aves > Psittaciformes > Psittacidae > Psilopsiagon > Psilopsiagon aurifrons. Next base: position 20,622 of record JAOEHY010035030.1, on the reverse strand, counting down.
CAAATATCTGCATGCACACACCCTTTTCCTGACACTTTTTTTTCAGAGGAGGGCAGATAGCAGAGTACTATTCTAAGGGCCTCAGCCCATTGAATAAACTCTGATTTTACTTACCTGTCAGGTATCTCTCAATACTAGGATCGCAGTAGGTCTGCAGCCAACTAGTATCAGCGCAGTTCTAGTGCAGGATCTGGTTCTTTGTTCAAGTAAGCATCAGATGGGATGATTCTCAAGCTATCAGCTGAAAAAGAAAATAAGTAATTTTAAAGAAAAGCAGATGCACCCAGATGAAAAAGGAAAAGGTAAAGGAAAGGAAATGACCTGCAAGTAATTTTCTAGTTTATTGTATTTCTAACTGAAGCCAAGTGACATGGGCAGAGAAGACTGTCATGAGAACAGGGGGAGAGGAAGGCAAGAAGGAGAGGTACAGACATTCACTTGTCTACCTCAGCAGAGCCAACAATCAGAATAGCTGCTACCTTGCAAACCTGGTCCAAGTTCTTTTGCTTCATTTGGACTATGTGCCTGAACTTCAGCCTACTACCCTAGCCCATGCAATCTTACTAACCTTGGGGCTGTAGGAACTATTCTCCTTCCTCCCATTATACCTTCCCCTACAAATATGTTGATATATGGTCGATGCCAAGAGAAAAGAATTAAAGAAACCCACTCCACACAGTAGGTATTAGCTTTACAGGGGCATCTTTTTGTTTTAGGCAAGCCAAGGCTCAAACATGTAGTTACTGCCCAGCAGAGCTGTATCATCTGAAGGACTTCTGTCAGTACAGTAAGCAATGTACATGCTTTAATTGTTAATTTCATGTTAATTTCATTATCATCTCACCATTTGTATGTTTTCAGCATCTTACAGTGCTGGGGAAAGAAGTGACACTAGTCAGAGTTTCTTAGGAAACAAAGATTTGAAGCACAAGAGTTGCCCCAGCCTCAGGTGAAAACTTCAGCGGAGGGAGCAACAGAAAATGTTACTCACAGGTGCTGCTATGTCAGGGATTTGCATCGGTGCAGACAGAGTTCAATAATTTTGTATATGCACTACCAGTGTCACTGCTTAACTATAATCGCAGTGACTTGATCTGTTCGCTACAGTGAACGGAGACGGCAAGTAATAACAGAAAAAAATCCAGATATTCCTGAGTTTCCAAAGTCCAGGAAAGGGACAGAACATTACAAGGTGCACTTCCTGTTATTCCTCCTTCTTCATGTCCTCCCAGGAAGGGATCAGCCATTATAACTCATTATTTTGGAACTTTGGACCTTGGCTGGACCTATTTTTCTTCCCTTTCTTTTTTCTTCTGAACACGAAGTAGGTCATGTGCCTATCTGAACCTGTACACACCAGTCTGGTGTGTTCACCGTGGGGTCTTTGTTAGCTCCTCGAGTGCACTCAGAAGTGGAAGGTAAGACCTGGGGTAATAACCAAAGTATAGGACTAAGCCATCAGAGGACGGCTTCTGTTTGGTGGACTCAGGGATGTTTGCAGGAAAGAAAATAATCATCATACATAAACACACAAATCTCTTGGTTCAGTACTCATATTTTTGGCTAATAGAGTCTTTCATGCATCCTGTTTTTGGTTGTGGCCCTCAATGTTTAAATTTACGGAACCCAAGGAAGAAGAAGCTGTAATACAAAAAGACATTTGTTGTCTAAGAAAGTTTTCTGCACATCCATGTTTCTTTCAGTGAAATGAGATTCCAGCAGTCTGCCCAGAGCTGCGGCATTCTGTGGGCACTGAGCATTGATGACTTGGTTTACCACCCATGGTTTACCACCCTTTCCTTGAAGGATGTGGCAACAGATAGGAAACTTTTCTCTGTCTGTAATACAGCTATAGCATTGCCCAAAATATAAATTCCTCCAAGGGTGTTTGTACCAGCCTTTGCTCTCAGCCACTGGTCAGGGTCTGTGCTTGGGTTCAGCAGCCTTTGATATGACCACAGCTAATCAAAAAAGCTGCACAGGTGGGGTTTGCAGACCTTCTGAACAAGAAAGTTGGGGTTAGCTTGGTAAAAAAGCTTTGAAGGAGGAAAAAAAGGAGGATTTGAAAGGATATCCAGGCGTATTAAATTCTCTTCACCCCCACAGCGTGGAACCCCATTATTGTCACACAAAGGAAATGCATGGGCTACTTTAGTTAATTTTATATTCTTTATTAAAAAAAAAAAAAAAAAAACAAAAACAAAAACAAAAACTTGTTCAGTTTAATCTCTATATATAGATTTTTTTTTTTTTTTTACATAATTTTTCCTCGTTTAAATAAATCTCAGGAGGAAGGAGAATGCAAACAGGCACCATTTCCTGCATGCATCATTTTACTAGTCTATTCCTTCAGTGGGGTTTGGTTAGGTTTGCTCTATTATTCAGCATATTATTTCTGAACAATTCATTGACTCCTTCCAAAATGCTCCTTCTTTAATGAAAGGACACATCTGACACATCAGAACAGAGAATGAGAAGGTTTTGTTGTTTGTACTGGTAATCTTAAGCCAACTATTGCTTATCCCAACTGCGTCAGAAAGCGCAGCAGACAGAGCTGGCAAGCCTTCTGACACTGAACTCTGAACTTCGGCCAGACCTTGCCCCGGTCAGCTCTGTGACAGGAAAGCAGGCAGACTTTGAACCTGGGGCTCTGGGGCTGCTGCAGGGTTATGAGAAGAGAAACAGCTGCACTTTGCAACATGAACTTTGTACTTAGACACATGCACATTTAATCTCTAAAACAGAGACTTTGTTTCATTACTAATTAACATCTCCTCCTTGAGTAAAGTTCTTTGTTAATGAAGCTTTAAGGCATGCTGTGAGGGTTTTTTTTCCACCTTCCTCTAACAAAAAATTGAAACTCATCTCCTGATTTGATGGGATTATATTTAAAAGTTTAAAAAAACCCCCAATAAAACCAAAGTTAGACTTTATGCACCTTCTGAATACTGTGGATATTTGTCATGCACTCTCTTCTGAGCAACTAAGTTGTAATAACCAGAGCTAATTTCAGAAATCAGGCAATATTCTGGAGCCTGTCTTTGCAGAATTCACTTTTTGAGATGGTACCCACAGTAGCTCAGTCTGCAGCAAAATTCAACCTTATTCAACAAATCAAATAAATAAAGTAGTAGGAAAGTGTCAGCCGACTCACAATAAAAAGCCATACTTTGCAAAACTGTCATGGGATGTTTTGAAGTTGTACAGCTTTTTGCTGCTTCTTTTGCTTTAGAGAAGTGTCAATGCTTGTCATCTGTGTATTTCACTATAAAATATGCACATAGCACAGCAGAGTTTTAGAGGTGTTCAAGCCCTGGATATGTTTGTGCCCTATCTGTTTGTTAGACCTCACTAGAATAAGACTTTGATCAGGAATAGAAGCCTCCCTAAACAAGGACCAAATGTAAGCCTCAAGAGAAGTTTTTATTCTCCTCAGGAGAAGAGCCACATAAAATGCTTAAATCATTTCTGTACCAGAAGTTAAAGCTGAAGATGCACATATGCATTTATTGTAATACAACCTTGTAACAGAAAGGTACTGGAAGATCCTGTTAATGTCCCATTGTGTCCTAGTTGTCATAATAGTATGGAGTGACAAAGAAGATTAAGAAAGTACATGTTTCCTGAGCAATTCTTCTATGTAACTAGGATAAAACAAATACTTGGAAGTATATTTTCTTCTTCAGATACCGCAAGTATTTGTCACAGTCTGTTTGAAAGAAATTATCCAGAGACAGAGAGATCACAGTGACAATTTTCCTATTTTCCATCACTACCATCTTTTCAACATTAATTTCTTTCCATGTGTCTGTGGTCAGCTTGTTTTCTCTTACATTTGTTTTTTCCTTCCATATGAGGTGGGAAGACATACATATACTCACCCCACTCACCTTTCTTTCCTACTTTGGAAAAGTAGGAGGAAAAAGAATAAGTTGAGTGAAGCACTTTAAAACCTCTCCTTTATGTGAAGCTGGGCTGGCAGGACTCAGAAGCAATTGGGTGAGGATGGTCAGCTCCTGAGTTTACTTGTGAGAAGCTCTTGACTTTTCTTATTTGGATCTATTTGTTTACCCACTACCTTCACTGCACTGCTTTGAAAGCATCATCATTTATCTAGTCCTAGAGTTTGATTTGCATTGTTTACAGAGAGCAGACTGACAGAAAATGACAGAATTACTTTTTTTGTTTTGTTCCTATTTTGGGTAACAGTACTACTGCAAAAGCAGTTGGCACAACTACAAGAATGTTACACTGCATTGTTTTCTTTTCTCTATCCAGAAAATCGTGATTTCTCCCCCTTGTGGTGCCCCTCCATCATAAGGCATGCATTGTGCATGCATTATGCATGCCTGATCACCTCACCCCTGGACCATGGCCTTCCCATCATACGGGTCTACCATGATGAACATAAGATTTCACTGTTGCTAAGAATAGACACAAACATTTGGAATAGATCCTGCTTTATTTCCACATACAGTTTCCGAATGCTGTTAGACAATAAAACCTTTAGGTTGGATCCCAGATAACACTTGCCTGCTCTTTCCATCACTTCATCAAGGGTGTCAGACTGCTCTCTGTGACAGCAGGCATGAAGACCTGTACCAATTCCTTACCTGGGGACAGCCACTGATGTGAACATGAATGAAGCCAAGCAAACCATAGCATCTCTGTGAACAAAGCAGGCAAGCTTTTGGGAAACTATGATACCTTTAATTAAAATAAGTAAAAATGAATAAACTTGGAAAGAGTGCAGAGAAGAGCAACAAGAATGATTTAGGTCTGGAAAGAAAAGGTCTTCTTCTAGTGAGACATTGAACTAAATATGTTTTGCTTCAAAGAGAAGATTATAATCTTTAAGCAACTAGACAAGAAAAAGATATTTCAGAAGACTCTAAATTAGTGGGAAGACACACAACACAATCCAATATTTGCAAATTTAATCTGGAGATAAAAAGCACGTTTTAAGTATAATTAGCTACTGTGATGAACTCTCAAAAGATGCAGTAAATTCTCCATCACTAAGAAACTATTTTAATTATTGTATGCTGAGCTTACACTGCAGTCCAGAAGTATCAGTCAACACAGGCCTGAAAATCTTTCAGTTTATCTGGCTTCTATCACAAGCTACCCCCTCTCCCTGAAAATTGTTCTTGTTACTAATTCCAGATTAGATACTTTCTTCCCAGGTAATCCAAGGTGGGAGAACCATGACAAATGGATAATTAGTGCATAAAACATCAGGTCACGCAGACATTATTCATATAATACTAGCATTCCTCAGTCAAGTGCTTCCCAGAGGGGGAAATAAATCCCTACTGTCTAATTCAGGTTAGAAAAGAAAAACTATAATATAAAACACCCAACCAAACAAAAAGGAGCATTGCTTTGTATATTACTTTAAAATATACAATGTTGTGTATAGTTGTATTTTAATGTGTATTTATCAGATCCATAATCCACCACAGAGGGAAAAGGTTTCAGTCTTGCACTGTCAAGCACTCTACCAGTTCACTCCCAGAACACTTCAGTATTGTTCTGTATCCTGAAAGAAAAAATATAGCTAGCAGAGAATGATGTCTGGTTTTGGTTCCCTAGGAGTTTACATGGATAGCTCCTATTAACACTTATCAGAGTTAAGGGCAGAAATCCCCTATGGACAACCAGCCATGTTGTCTGGGGATATGTCCATAATTAATATGGTCTAAGAGTCTAATTCTGAAACAAAGTAATAAGGCTTAAGATGAGTTATATTAAGAGCAACAAACCTCTGACTGCATATTTGCCTATATATATACTGTATCCAATGTCAGACCGATGTATAGTTTACAAGACAATTTCTGATAAAACAGCTCTATTTGGAAGCATGAAGTATAAATACACAAGAAGAAGAAAAACCACAGTGGGGTTTGTTTTCTTTTTGTTTCTTGCTCTTCTTTCTAGCTTATGGTTATTATGAATGTTAATGCTCATCATTGTTCTTTTTCACGTTGTAGTGTCCAGGCTCAGCAAAGCTAACATAAGCCTCACACTTCTGATGTTACAAACTAAAATTACCATGCAGCACCATGGAAATATTTGTGATATGAAAGAGTGGAATGGGGACTTTGTGACAAGTACATGAAAGAGAGAAAAGGGAGCTAGATGGCTTGCACATGATTTCAAGGTTTTACAAGTAAAAGATGTTGTAGTGGGACAAGGAGTGCAAAATAAAATTATGCCAACAGAATTTGGTTTCAGTATTATTTAGGACTTCTGTCTCTGAGAAAGACATTTTCAAGTCTGTGGCTGCTAATGCTCCAGCACAATTGATGTGCAAATCATACATAATGTATTATAGAACACAGTATATTAACTCATCTTCAAAGTGTTAATATGTCATGAAACTTAATTCAGATATCACAGATTATGCAAAGGAGGCAGCGGTGTGGAAACACTCTTGTTTTTCAAAGGTGTCAGCCAGACTTTGCTTTGTGTCACCCAGTCTAGGAGGACATAGCAGCAGCTTGCTCTAAACCTCTTTTGCAAGGTTTTGTGGATCTTCAACTCGGTATTTTTGGCAAAGAGATCCTGTACTGAGGGCAAAATGGTGCGTTAAAAAAAAGAAAAAGCATAAGCCTTTGATTATAAGACACTAGTCCAGGTTTTGCAGTGCCACAGCTGCAAATACATTTTATATCGCAAATGTGAAAATTGTATAATATAACTACAGAAGATTTTATCATTTCTTCATCTACAATAAACCAAAGTCCTATCTTTAGTCCTCTATGGCTAAAGAATCCAGCTGTACTCTCTGAATGTCCATGAATAGACTGCAGCAGCGAGACTATTTTCTTGACTGGCAGCTGGGAATAACGATAGCAAACCTTCAGCCCCATTAGCTCACTTGGGAATGGAGTCGCATGAAGCCTCATTTAGTGCCTCTGTCAGTTGGGAATGGAGCCCAGAACAATCCACAGTACTTAAAATGGAGGTAGAGACCTTCTCCCATTTCCACACACACAGTTTTTGTGAATCTCTCACTAACTGCTTTCTCCCTGAGGACTTCTACTCTTCATGCAGGCTGCTACTAAAGGAGACCATAAACAGCCTGTACGAAAGCTTCTTTGGAAGCAGCAGAAGGAAGGCAACCACAGGAAGCTTTGCTTGTGGTATTACAGTTTTACAAATCCCTTTGGAGGAACTTCAGCTGAGAGAAAAATTGGTCCACTGTCTAAGCCTGAAGAAGAGGAGAAGTGTAATCCACTGTCCAAGTCTAAAAGTGTAGTTTAGCTTCTGACACCAACATATCCTTCTGGCATGACCTTGGGCCCTGATGCTTTTAAAAAGAGGTTTGAGAGATAAGTCTAGTTGTCTCTGTGTCTTCAACCATAGAAAAGGGAAAATAGAAGACAATTTTTTACTCATAGAGATAAGTAGGCAATATTAAAAATTGAAATATTCTGGAGATGGATTAAATATTTAATAGAGAGTGACCACTAGCACCCATATTATTGTGGGATGTTTAACTTAAGGTAAAACACCCAATGCTTTTAAAGAATGTAATTAGAAAATATTTGTTATGCAAAATAATTCATGATGATTTTATTAATAAATTCTCTAGGATTCCCATGATTTGAAACAAGAATTTGAAATATAAACCAAGGATAGTTAGATAAGTGCATTTTTCTTTGTAAGTAAAAAATCCACTTACTTGTAATTAAAACACAGCTCTGTCTCAGAAACTGTACACACACAAACCCAGAAGAACCATGCTAGCTCTAGAAACTTTGAGGAACCTACTTTCGGTTGGTAACTGTGGGGGCTTAAGCCCTCATGATTATCTAAGCTATGTTTTCCTTTTTATTGTTCATAATAAGCCGAGAGGAAAAAGAGATTCTTTCAATATTCAGGCTTAACTAACATACTCACAAGAACAGACTCAATTTAGACTATCTTGGCATTCCAGAGTATTTGGAGACAAAGAAAAATAAACTAGGACAACAGATGAAGTCCAGGATTCCCTGGAATTAAAAGCAGCTAACAGAACTGATCACATCCCTGTACCCTAGCTGAGGCATGACATGTCCCTCCTCAGTGGCCAGTTTGGGGAGGGTAGAGGAAATGAAACAAACCAAAAAGATGCTGTTTTCAGGAGACGGCTTGCAGGGGGGGCCCATGTGCAGGAGAGAGTCCCCACACATAATAGAGAAATCTTGATATAATTTAAGAATGATGAGAAGTAATGAGGAGTTGTATTCTTCATTCCTTCATAATCTATCAAAACTGTTCCTCCTATAAGATCAGCATCCAATGCTACCAGTCCCCCCAAAAAGCATTTCTTTGAATATATACTTAGTAAAACACCACTCGTGGTGGCTGACAATCTGGGAGACTGTTGAGCCATCCAGTTACGAATACACACCCCCAATGCAGAGTTAAACACCTTTTAAAATGATAAAACAACATAACATATCACCAGATCATACTTCACTGTCAGCTTTTCTCTCAGCTACTTCAGGGGACAGCCAGCTCTAGCCTGCACTCACCAGCTTATTCTATCCCATTCCTTGGTGGCAGGAGCTCCAGGTTCTCCTCTTCCCTTGGCCAAGTTAGAACATCCTGATCTCTCTAAGGTGCTCCTCACAAGGGCTTGCTTCCTACTTTCTCCTGTAATGGCAATCTCATTCTGGAGTTTCCACCAAATATGGCTGTGAAGGCTTAGTTTTCCCATATCCTGCTTTATGCAATTAAACTTAGGATATAATAGAAGACTTAGGATATATAATTAAAGCTTAGGTTGTAATAAAAGGGACGCCCTTTTGTTTAAACTCTCTGCCTTACTGTGGCTGCTTCAAATTTGTATTTCTATCATTCTCTAATTAGTATTTCTCTTCTGTTTTTAGGCTGGCTTTTCCTGTTTTTAAGGCTGTGGTAAAACATCATAAATATTTTAACCTAGAAAAACTGATCAGACTGACACTTTACGAAAGCTTCAATTATCAGTTTGCTCTCAATATTAAATAGAGAATGAAGATGACAATAATATTAACAGAAAATGGATGTGAGAAAGTGGTTACTTGGGTGATTTAAACTCTTCCCAGACAGACAGTGCAACTTCTGGGGGCTTCTTCACAATAAAAAATATCTCCCTGAGGCTAATTAGTTCAGGTGTGGCAGCAGGCTGATGAGTCTTGAAGGTGGCTCACCTGGAGTCAGGTATTCACCCACTACCAAACAATATGAACATATTTTTTCCCATCTCTCATGCTCTTAACCTTATTTCAGCAAACACCTTAGCACGCAGGAAAAGCAAAAGCACAGGAAACAAAACAGCAGGCTTGCCAGGACCAAGAGCAAGCCATTCAAATAATAGAAAAGGCAGAAGAATGTGGTAATGACGAACACATAGGAGTAATTTTCTTCAAATTTCTCTAGCCCATCCATTTTCTCACATCCATCCCTTGTTCCTCTGTGACAGCTTTTTGGGTTGTATGGTCTCCTCTCTTTTTGGTTTACCCTGTCAAGCGCTTGGATTATAGGTGCTTGTCAGTGTATTGCTTTATGCTTGTGCACGGAGCACAAACCCAGACAGAACCTGTCTGTTTCCCCAGCATCAGAAACAGCGAAAGGAAACAAAGTCCCCAAACAAGTCAGACATCAGCTTTAAAGCAGAACACTGAAAAACACCAGTTCCTTCTTCACCTTTTGTTTCAGTCCAAACCCACTATCCTACTCAGTACACTCTTCAAAGAAGTAAAAAGAATTACTGCTAAACACACGTAAACTCCCTTTTCTCATCTAAAAAGCAGATATTTTCAAATTCTGCCCACTCCTGCAACAAAAAAAACATGTGAAGCTAACATGCTAAAATGGGCTTTCAATTCAAAATAACCCACACATAGAATATATATCTTCAACTTTGCGATAAGCCAGTCAACTACGCATTAAGCTCTGCTCAGCAAAATCAGTTGCAGCAGAGCTCTGACGGGCATTCAAAATAGATTACACAACAAATCAAAAATCACCATTGACTTCTGCATTGTGATATGGACTCTCAGTTCTTAGAGGCTGGTCCTTGCAGTAATAAATCTATTATGCATCTTCGATGCTACACTCCTGCCTCTACCAGCACATCCACTTCGAGGACATACTTAATGTTCCAAGGCTTGAGAAGCTTTAGTCTGTATTAATTAATTAAAAAGGAAGAAGAGGGGGAAAAAAGTAAAAAGATATCTATGTGCCTTAGGGCAATATTCAGTCTGATCCCCCTGACACCTTTCCTTGCGGCTTTGAAATCCATTACCTCCTGCAAGAATAGGAGCTTTACAGCAGCCTTCAAAAACCAGCTTCTATCTTCAACATAGGAATTGCAGTTCTTCAGTGGCAGATCAAGGTCTCCATGCAGTACAGAACAGCGATTACCCAGTGAATATAACAAATATGCCAGCAAGCATGTATGAAAAAGAGTATATGTAAAGACAGAAAGCTCTGATAACGGCTAGTCAGAACTCACCCCAGAAACTCTTCTCTGAGCAACAGTTCCCGGGAGAGGGGAGAATTAAAACAAGTCTGACTGCACATCTTGCAGTTGCTGAAGTTTGAAATACCGAATGCAGTAATTTACTCATAAGGGCTGAGTTCTTCACTTTGTTTGTACAATGGTTGGACGCTGGAGGAATGGAAAATTCCTGCTAAGAATTCCTTCTCCTGGGTCAACTGGACCTAAAAGGATTTAAGAAAAATTGGATGCCTGCTCTAAGGAAAGCCATTAGTGTAAAAGTGCTATCAAAATGTAGACTTCTGAGAGCTTCAACCCCATTTACAGATGCTAGACCAGAACACTGGACACAGACTTCTTTGTAAACATTCGGCTAGGAAAAGAAACCCTTTAATTGGGTCCAGAATTTAAACAACAGACAATCAAAAAAACAGAGGCCAAAGTCATGCCAAAGCTTTCCCAGAACATTTAATTTTTCAGAGAAGACAATTTAGATCAGGTCAAACCTCAGCGTGTCTTCCATTCATTTAATACGAACACACTTACATGTCAGATTTTCTTTCCGTCTGAGGTGCAGTACCAGTTGTGGGGTTCACACCTCACAGTATGTATCTGTGTAGTAGATGGGTGGATTGCTATGACAGCCTTCTCCCTCTGCCCATCATTCTTTCCAAAACAAAAAAAAAATGGCTGTAAGGTCAGTTCTGAAAGTTGGCTGATAATTACACAGACTAATTATTAGTTTTTCATCTTACCAGTTAGCATTTCAAAAGTGTTTTATTAATCAACCTTGTTGCAGGTAGGGACCATTGTAAACTTTGGATATTTTATTTTTTTTAAATCCTTTTAGAGTAGTTTTTGTTACTAAATCACTGCTGAGGTTTCCAGAGCTGTTTTTATAGAGATTGTAATAGCTTGACACTGCCCACCCCTCTTTTAATTCCAATTCACTATCTAGGTAAATGACTATCTAAAATTGTCAGTATACTCTCCAGATATCACTATCCAGAATAAGCAAGCTCCTAATGTTCAGCAGATATAGTAATAACATACCTAATCTTTAACTTTCATGATAGGATCCCTTTGGGACAGAATAAATATAAGTTTGATGTATTAATATGATAATAAATACTTAAAATGAATGAAATACAGCAAAAGTGGAAAGTATGAACCAAAGGAAGAACTATCACACAAGCTGTAATGTGAATTATTGGCTTTGTGTCTATACAATACTAGCCATATATGTTCTGGAGCCTCTGATGACCTGCAAAGCTTGCATAAAACCTTACGAGATCAAAAATATTCTAATTCCCCACTCAATTTCCACACATGGAAGTGCCTACAGAAGGTGCAGAGCAGGGGAGAGAGTGGTCAGTCAGTCGTGTTTTAATTTATAGCTATTTTTACCTAAGCCCTGAATGGCCTGCCAATTATGAATAGTACCAGCTGGGCTGTCAGGAGAGCATGCTAAGAAGGACACACAGAAGAAAATAATAATAATAATCATATAAAAATGAAGAGCAGGGGAAATGTTTGGCGTAGGCAAGATCTGATGGGGATCCCACCTCTGGTGTTAAAATGCCTTGCTACAGTCCTATTTTCCCCACCACCCCCAAATAAAATTGTCATCATTATCTGGATATATGTTTAGACTTTGACTTATAGGGGTATAATCCAGGTACTTAATAAGTATAAAAACTGGGACTTTTCTGTACTTAAATAAGCAGCAAAAAGAAGAACTACATGTGATGATGAGGACAAGAGTCTTTTGAAGGGTTTTCTTATTTTCAAATAACAAACCACTAGCTTCTTTTTTTTTATTTAACAGAATGATTTCTATATGAGTTTTATACAAAATGTCAAAAAAATGATTTTTAGTAACATGGCAGCCCCACTGTTTTTAAGAAGCTCTTTCCACAGCCCATGCCACCGGGAGAATATAGAACACAATGCTTCTAAACAAAACCTGATGAATGCCCATCAACAGAGTCATGTCTTGAGCAGCTATTGAGAGTACAAATAATAAATACTGGCATTAAAAGACAAAGATTTTGTTCCATAGCTGTTACAATGTCAGTGCTGGATCTAGACAGGTATATATATTGAAATATTGCACTCGGCAAAACAGTAGTTTTGGAAACTGATCTGCTTTTCATGACTACTCTAATGCATGAAAATAATAAAAGATTTACCCCATGCTTTATTGTAATCTGCTTATTTGTAAATGCATATTTGTTTAAAAAGAAGTATATTTATACTCATGCATTTCAATTTACATCAGCACCACAACGATAAATTCTGCAGTAGCCTCTCCTCCTCTCATTTTCATAGCCTTGTAGGAGAGGCAAGGCAGACAAGCCAGTATGAAAAGCTAGCAGACCATAACTCCTCTACTACAGACAAGTGACAATTAATCACATTCACCAGCTAGGCAGGTAGCTCTTGTCCTTTAACACTGGAGGAAACATAAAGGTCCTCTCTCTGAGCACTGATTGTCCAAGTGATATTTGAGCTTTCAGAAGCAGTTACTGAGCCACTGAGAAACTTTAAAATGAGGCAAACCAAGACCTAAATATGCCACTCTTCTGCTGTTTTATTAATCCTTATTTTTGGAGGAGCACTGAAAGCACAAACAGCTGCTAGAGTGGAATATTTATCACCATTTTTCCCTGCAAGGCCATCAATTGATTCTTCTATGCCAGGAGTTCAAGGTCTCTAAGGCAGGCTCATTACGACTCTGACCGCAGCACCCCTGCTCAAAGGGGAGCCAGCCCCGCTAGTGGCTGTGGAAATGCAGCCATTGCTGAATGAGAGACATACACCTCCCTTGGAACAAGAAGGATGGGAACAAGCCATAGCACCATCAAATGTATCTACTGTGGGACTAAGGAGAAAAGGATTATTGCTTTATTCAGTTTTGCTCTCAAGCAACTAACCTTTCTGGTTTAGCCTTCTCCATATGCATGTAACTCATTGATCCATTCTGAAAATTACATAATGCTTTTGAAGTGCAAAGAGAGACTAAAAAGCATATCCAAAATCTGTGACAGCCATAGCTCATCTGTTTCCTATGGTTCCCTAGCATAGGTTTTATTTCCAAGTGAGTCAGTCACGTTTCAGTGAGTGTAACACGGTTATTTTTGTAAGCCTTCCAAAAACCCTACAGCTAAGATGCGATGATGTACTGACCCCTTGGAGGGGGAAAGGGTTGCAGATATAATTTCATGAGACCACATAGAAATGTTAAGATTATCTGTGGAATCTCTCCTGCAGTTGCTCAGCAGAACTCAAGCTCTCAGAAACCCACCTTTCTGAAAAAAGATATGGGTCTTATTTTAGCTGCCGAAGATTGTTTAACCCAGGGCTGCTAAATAAAAAAGCCTCCACATTGCAACTTGATTCCCCAAGTTGAGGGAGCTCCTTGTTGGCTTTGCTAACTGAACAGAAATCCCACTGAAAGAAGAAAACTGCAGTGAGGACATGTGAAATGAGAAGTCCTGTTTGTTACAGAAATACACTCATCTCACTTTCGCACAGGCTCCAGCCTCCTGTCAACCCAAAAGCTGATGAAATGAACATTTGAAGCATGTGGACTGAAAGTGTAGGCAGAAATGGGTGATGATCAGGGCATGTCAATAATGTCACACAGCTGGAGCGCTGCCCAGTCCATGGTGAACAGCTGTTCTCCAAATGACTAATCACACAGGAAGAGGTAGAACATAAAATTCTCCATTTTCAGAGGTTACTGCTTCTCCTGATGCCACCTCTTGTAGTTATTTTCTCCCTTTCCATCCAGTTTCATGTTGGAATAGTCTAGCCACAATGTGTACAGCAACAATGTGTCTCTGGCATGTAAGTGTGAACTTTAAGCGTGCCAATGTTTAGACTTCAACAAATCATCTGACAGCAGCGCTCCACTCCAGATGTGGAAGGATTCAGTGATCAGTGAATTAACTTTTGAAATTCTTTAAAAACAAAAGCAATTTCTCAGAGTAATGAAAGGCAATTTATTAGAGTAAAATATTCTTCCTACTACAGTTCACTTGCAGACAGAATATAAAGCTGTTGCTGGGTTCTAAAAAATCTGGCTCAAAGTTCAACACAGAGTCTACTGAAATCATCACTTCAGTAAAGGACTCACAAAAGCCTAGAGCCAAAGAGGCCCCAAGGTGGTAGATACATTAGAAACCAAGCTGCGAGGTACCTCAGTTTAGATGTACCACACCTGTCTGTGAGGTAATAGTGGGAGGAAATAAAAAAATACAAATTTCAGAATAAAATGTAGGGAATTCTCTTTATTTCATGCAAAAAAAAAAAAAAAAAAAAAAAAAAGCCTGAGTTAGTCCATCTAAATGCAATATCATTTCCCAAATGCTTAAAGATAATAGCAGGCAGGATAACATCCATAAAGCAAAACAGAATATAGCTTTTATCATCTCAGAAGTGTTTGAAAGCTCAGCACATGCCAGGACAAAATGGCTGGTATTTGCCTCTAACCATTCCAGCCATCCTATTTTTGAGAATCACAGTGATAAACAATTCCCTGAAGAATACTGTAATTCTACAGCACTGTTGAGCCCAGTATCAATGCCTGTGTTAAGGGCAAGTTCAAAGACTATTCAGTATTTGCTTGCTAAGCTTCTCAGAGAGGTCATTAACTAGGACAGGCAGTTATACTCTTCATGAAAATGTTCTATATTTTTGTTTCCTCCTCAAGATCCCTGTTTTAGGGAACCTTCCCTGGCTGCCTAGGTACATCTAAAGGGAAAGGTGCACATGAAGTAGTAAGCCAGGTCATGCATATTTTAGCTTGTATAGCTAAAGCATGTTTGTGGTTAAGGACTCTTAGCGCACATGAGACCGGGAAGTGTTTTTAACTGGCTGAAGCATAAAGCTCTTACAGGACTGAAGAGAAGACAGGAATGCAGTGCCAAACATTTTCAAGGCTTAGGTCTAGTGAGAGAGTTATCCCAGGTGCAAGGTGTCCCTGCCCATGGCATGGGGGGTGGAAAGTAATGAACTTAAGGTCCTTTCCAACCCAAACCATTCTGTGATTCTATGAAATGCTTTGAGTAGCTCCTGGTGGCACTTATCCCCAGTACTTGAGTATTAGGAGTAAACAAAACTAACCAGATGAGAACCTTGACAGCACCTTATCCTCCAGAGTTAACTGCTACCGCTTAAACCTCTAAAACACTGATGGCTTGCTATTGTACTGGCTCTGCACATAGAGGGATAAGAAAAGTGACCAGGCCCCCAAACACAGTGTTGCGTAGATCATTCATCAGGACAGGTCTGACTGTTGCAGTCAGCTTGACATAACTGTTCTTCAGGACACTCCTTCCAGCAAGCAACCCACAAAGCCTAAAATAATACCAAATGATAGAGGATACAGGACTGCTGATGCAGGAATACTTCTCTACCACACAAGCAATTTTCTTAATAAAGGAATTCCTTAATAAAGGAATAAAACAGAAGCAACTTTTCTGTCATGACCTGCACCCTCTCAGTTGCCACTGCCAATGAACTATTACCAACAAACTGCTCCAGTAAAAGTTTCAGTTGCATCTATGCAAGGTGTCTGCTGGTCAAACAACACTAATTTCTCCAACCCTGAGCAAGACCAGCCTGCTCAAGTCCTTTATGTAGACATAGCTCCACAGGTCTGAATTGATGGGAGCTTTGCAGTAGATCAGCTACTGTCTTAACACAGGACCCAGAGGCTCCAGAAAACATCTTTAAGTGGCCTCTAAACCCCAGAGTTACCTGAGAACATCACAAGCATTGGGCAGACTATTCATACTGGCAAGACTCAGAGAGTACCTGGGTGTCTCTGAAGGGTGAGTCTGCCCTGTGAAGTAGAGGTAGGTGCCACAATTCAGAACCACCAGGCGAAACAGCTACTTGAGTGATGCTCAAGACATGAAAGACAAAAAATTAAACCCAGAACATTTTCAGAGCCAGTTTTCAAGTTTATAGCACGAATAATTCAAGCAGGAGGAAAATTCAGCTGACAAAACCAGCAGGTTATCATTAAAGAGATATGAAGAAAAACAAAGGAGAAACCCCAGTACCTCCAACCACCGCTGGCAGACAGCTCCCCCCCCCCCCCCACCAGCAGCAGGGAAGCAAGGGGGGCCATGGCAGCAGGAGAAGGGGTGACCACTCTGAGGGGCCTCCCCAACACATCCACACACCTCCTGACAATGCCTGTGTCTGTCTGTTAGAGATTTAAGCCTTAGGAGTCCTGTCAGGATACACTCAGATCTCTCATCCAGGAGCAAAGATATAGTATAAATCTCTTTCTTTTCTTTTACTCTTCAACAGCTGCAGGCTTTTTCCCCAATTCTAGTTTCTGAGTAACCATACAGAGCAAATATAGTAGGTATCACATAAAAATGCTATTTTTCATCTCATAAATCTCACTTGGGTAACGTCATCAAGTGGCTTAGGTTTTGACATGCAAGCTTTACCCTCCTAGCACTCATGTACAGATGTGTAGGTACCCACTTACAGCAGAGGGGATGTGTGTTTTCCTGGGCTGGCTGTGAGCATTGCCCTGCAAATGGTAGCAGTTATTCAGATAACACATGCCATTTCAAGAATCACGTTTTCTAGCCATAAGGAAGTGAGGTTCAAGGGAAGGCTATGGTAACCTTATCTTCAGATAAGTGTTGTCATAGGCTTTGGGGACTTTTTTAACTGGTTTCTGCAGTGACAACTTCACTTTAAAAAACCTGCTCAAGTATGCTTAAACCAAAACCACAGATAAAGAGCTATTCAAAACATCCTATAGCTACTCTGGGCAGTCTGTTTAGCTGGGCTGATTGTTAAGTATTCTAAAAGTTTAGGTTATATATAGTCATTGTCAATATAAAAGACAGTGCTGTCAGTTTCTCTCATTTATTCAAATATCCCCAATTCCTGGGAGCCTCCATTGTTTCTTTCCAGGAAGGGAAATGAAAACAAAGGGGAAAAGGAGAGGAAGAGAAAACCATCCAGAATACACACTTCTTTCTAGACTTCACAACAAATGCTCCTCAGAGAGGGGCTGACAATACCTGAATATTGCAAAAGCAAGGCATTTCTATTTATGCATTTATTTATAATCATAAATCCACACTTTTGCACCAGCCATTAGAAAATATGAATCCAAAAGAACAATATTTCTGCCCACAAAGGCAGCATTTTGACCACATTTTTAGCTGTGGAATATTTGTAAATTTGCAGAATTCCAACTGTATGTGTATTTTGAAGTTTCAAAATGAAATAATACATTTCCCATTTCAAGAGTGCTATCAACAACAATGAAAGTTTAACCATTTTTTAAAATTATAGTCAAAATTGAAGAACAGCAACTCAAATTCCCTAAATTTTAATGATGGGTGGAAGAAGAGGATTGAGAGGGGACACACTGTTGATTTCCATACTCCCCCCCAGCCTTTCAGCTGATGTCATCAAAGAAACATTTTCTGAAGTTGCCAAGACTCGCACACAATAGAGAAGAAAAGAAAGCACAACCAAATCAATCACCATCCAGCTGATACTGTTGCAGAATAAGATTCATTCAGACTTCTGAGATGCTGTAAATCAAATCTGGTAATAACAGGGCTGCTCTTGCTTCTTCCCTCTGTGGCAAATGAAGGCGTAGGTAAACTACTCCAGCATTCAGCTGAAGAAGGTTGAATTTAGTAAGTCAGGTTTTATTATCAGTCCAGCTTCCTAAGGAAGCCAGTTTATACAACTGCCTGTGCAGGTATTTCTGTCCCTTTGTCTATCTTGCAAAATAGCTTACAGTTTTCCAGGGCAATTTCAATGAGGTTTTGACAGTGGTAGCACAGTAGAAATACGGTGTCCAATCGAATTTTGTGCAGGTGTAAATGGCAGGGCAGAAGAAAGATAATGCTTCTGCTGAAGAAAATTTGCCATGTTAGTTTGTTGGACACAAGAAAATAGGCATATTAGGCACAAACCTATAGGAAAGCAGACACCATAACTTTTCCTTATTATGGCACTACCTTTTCCTTATGCTTGTGAGATACTAAAATAGCAAAAAAACCCAGGCAAACAGAAAGATGCATTTTGCAATGTATGAGCACTGTCTCCTTTTCTTAGCATAAAATAGCAGCTGTAGAATACAGAAATGACTGTGAGGATACAATAATTTAACAAATTTGCAATGAAAACAAATATGCATGTGTTTTGATGAAATAAATACACCTGATGAAATTAGAGAAGGGTCTAACAACGAAATCTCTACTTGAATTTTATGGCCTCCTGTGATTCTATGTATGGCTTTATATAGGGACTTGACTTAGAACAAGTTTTGGTTTACATATAGGATGTCTCAGGGAATGATTGTGGAATGTATGTTAAAATAATGACAGTAGTCACATCTCTGGCAGGTGTCACTTGTCATTTACCAACATGTTTGCTTAAGCCTGTCCAAATTTTTTTCTGTGTGAAGATGTGAGTAAAATGGAAACTGTATTTTTTATTAGATATTTAGCCTCCAAGTTAATGCTATTCTACTGCGTCTTTGAATACATTGTAAGTAGGGGAAAAAAAAAAAACAGAAGCAAATGCATTTTTAGCTTGCATTTCAATGAAAGGATCTGATTTCTCAACACCATTGTGAGTGTTGTGCTACAAATTATTATAGAAAGTCAGATTTCATTTTGTTTTGTTACAGGTTACTGGGTAAAGAAAAAATATTTGATTCTTATATCCTACCAATAATTGTAGTTTTTCTGCTGAAAAAACACCAAGCCATTTGAGCTAAAGACAAGGTTATCTAGTCATCCTTGATTTGAGGCAATCAGCTATCACAAACCAATTCCTGGGAGTAAAAACTATCGTTAGAGACATGCAAACTAATACTGGAATTATAAACGATCGTACCACACATGAAAGAAAAAGAAATCAAAGGGATTACTACATGAAGCAGATCTGTATTATGCCTCCTACTGAGTTGCTATATTTTCCATGTACTCTGCTTTGGGGGGTTGATGTTTGTTTGTATGTTTTTGTTGGGTTTCTTTTTTTTTTTCCCCTCAAGCAAAACCACATGTTCCAACAGTGCAAATCAGGTAAAACCACATTATTCCTTTCATTTTTGGAAATGATATGAAATTCTGTGTCTATCTTTCTTTCAGTATACTACTGTGAATATGTCTCTTAACACAGAGCTCAAGAAGATATAGTAGAATTTAATATTGAAAACCTCAATCAACAACCAAAACCAACAGCGTCATACACTGTTTTAAGATATTGCCAAATGGTTTAAATTCAGGAAAAATAAAAATAATCATAAAGTAGTCACATAAAATCAAATATAACTTTCTTGTTAATTTGTGAAAAGTTTTCCTTCAAACAGTCAATCAAAGTGTTGGGCAGTGGGAGGGGGATTAGTCTGCTGCAGGCAATGAAGCTACACTGATCTGCACTAGTATTTGATTAGGCCAAATATTTGGAAGAGACAATTAGTACTTCAAAACAGGAGGTCTCTGCTGAAAGGAATGTGCCCTGGTGAGAAGTTACTAGCTGAACAGCCCATCAGTTCTAAATTTCATGCATGAATCAACAACAGAGAAGATTCCCAAATATCCCCTTAATTAATTTTTTTCCACTATTTCATCACTCTAAATGGATAAGGAGGGGAATTAATTACATTAGGACAGTTCTTGAACTCTTGGAGCTACTATTAGATGCTAGGGATATCCAGTGTATTAAAGATTAGACCTGAATACATGAAATAGCATTAATATCATTAAAAATTAAGAGTCATTTCAGCTACTGGTGAAAGCTTTTTTAAAAAATTAAATCATTCTCTGAGCAATGTAAATTGATTTGCTTTTTGAAAGACTGGTGTGAATCTACCTGTAATCAACCGGATCAGTTTCTACAACTGCTTCATCAATCAGAAGTGTACGAGTAGATTTACTATAGAAAGGCACTGAGGAAAAGTGATGACAATAACATGCAGACATATTGGAAGCTCTTTTCACCACAGAAAGTCTCCATCAATTAAAAAAACCTGCAATTCATAGAATCATAGAATCATAGAACAGTTAGGGTTGGAAAGGACCTTAAGATCATCTAGTTCCAACCCCCCTGACATGGGCAGGGACACCTCACACTAAACC